>JAUCBL010000035.1:1006119-1208619 GCA_033807585.1 Hydrophis major
GTGCCTGACTGACCAGGGGCAGGGGAGGAAAACAGGGGCCCGGAGTTGGTGGAAATCTGGATCATACAGGGAGTCCTCAACTTACGACCACCCTTGGGCCTGAAACATCTGTTGCTCAAGTTGTTCAGCTGGTCACAGCATAATTAAATGAATGAGGCTTCCTCATTGACTTTGCTTGTCATAAAAAAGGGGTATGTCCAGTGTGAATGAACAGATCCAATAAATTATATTTATTGGCACTCGCTTATGTACAGGAATCTTCCCAGGGGTGGGATTCTACCAGTTTGGACCAGTTCAGGCAAACTGGTAGTTCCGGTAATCATTTGGCCCCACTCACCCATCCCTGCCCTTTTCCTGTGCTTTTCTTTTCCAAATGCTGTGTGTGCGCTGGTTGAATCGCACCACTGAATCTTCCCAACTAATGTCTAGCACTTACTAAGACTGTGATGGCAGACCTGTGGCACACACGCCACAGGAGGCACGCAGAGCTATTTGTGTGGCCACGCAAGCCCCAGCCAAATTTACCTGCACTGCGCATGCCTCCCAGCTGATTTTTGGCCTGTTTGAGGCCGTTTTCACCCTCCTGGGGGCTCAAGGGAAGCCTTTGCAGCCTCGGGAGGCTGAAAAATGGCCGTTCCAGAAATACCAGAAGTGCCAAAAGAGGCCCATTTTTTGGCTTCCAAAGGCTGCACAAGTGTTTCTCGAGCCACCAGGAGGGCAAAAATGGCCTCCCTGGGCTCCAGAGGCCCTCAGGAGGCTGAAAACAGGCACTTCCGGTATTTCTGGAAGGCCCATTTTTCAGCCTCCCGAGGTGCAGAGGCTTTACTTGAGTTCCCGGGAGGGCGAGAACGGCCTCAAACAGGCCGAAAATTAGCTGGGAGGCACATGCGTGCACAGTGCATGTAAGGGGGCGGGGGTGTTTCTCACACATATGCAGGGAAGGGCACACACTGTGGGTTTGTGGGTACCAGGACACACACACACATACATGTTTTCAGCACACCACAACAAAAAGGTTCACCATCACTGTACTAGGAGTTAGACCAAATGTCAGCAGCCTGCAGCTCTGGAGCTGCATGCGGCTCTTTGGGCCCTCTGCTTTGGCTCCTTGTTAGGTGGTCCTACCACTGACTTACCCCACCCCTTGCCCTCCCCTCCCAGTCACTCCTCACCTGGTCTGAGAAGGTGAAACACAAAAAAACAGAAATGAGAGGGAGGGAGGGAGGGAGGGAGGGGGAAAGAGAGAGAGTGCAATTTCCCACAGAAAACACCGGGAGCTACAAAACCTGGGCAGGTATGGTGGTGGGGTCATGTGACTGAGTGGGAGCGACATTGAGTTGGCCATGCCCACCCAGGTTTTGTGGCTCCCGGTGTTTTCTTTTCTGTGGAAATCGGGTCCAAATGGCTTTTTGAATGTTCAAGGTTGCAGACCCCTGAGTTAGACAAAGATCGAGGAAGATTCAAGAGGATTTGGACTAGAGTGACACAGAAATTCTAGGCCAATGCCTCTTTTAACTCTGCTTCCACCTTCTGCCATTCCTTCACCTGCATGGATTTTGCTATGCGATGGGGCTTCTCTGACGGAGGAGCCAGCTTTTCTACGGAGTTTCTAAGGCCTATTTGTGATTATTTATTTACAGTGGAATCCTTGGTGCTCTCTGAGCTGATTAGTTTTTCTTGCAGACATTTCATAACCCAACTAGATAGCATCATCAGTACTGGAAGGGAGTGGGAGTTGTGGAAAGGAGGAAGAAGGCTGTGGGGTCCTTGGTGGTCTCTGAGCTTGGCTGTTATCAGAGATGCTTCATGATCCAATTAAGTAATGTTATCTGTGCTAGAAGGCTCTGTGGAGTGGAGGGAGGAGGAGGAGGACTGTAGGGTCCTTGATGTTCTGTGAGGTCGGTTGTTTTCTTTCAGACATTTCATGACCCAAGTAGGAAATACCATCAGTGCTAGAAGAGAGTGGGGTTTCCTTTCTGTTTCTATTCAAGCAGTTTGCCCAGTCAGAGTTGGTGGAAGTGGTCTTAGTTTTGTTCCTTGATTGGGCTGTTGACACTAAGATTAATACTAGACCACCAACCATGATGTCAACAACACCCCAAGACAATCAATCAGAGAGTAAATGGCAGCATAATTTGCCAACTGAGATTGGAACATTCCTGCAATTACACATAATCAAGGAACTATCAAGCACTCTCTCATCAACAGAGAGCAAACTGCATTCCTCTCTAGCATTGACCAATATCAATTGAGCAGTCGATCAGAATAGAGTTGGAAGGGACCTTGGAGGTCTTCCAGTCCAGCTCCTTGCTCTACCATTACAGACAGCTGCCTGTCCAGTCTCTTCTAAAAAAAACTTCATCCAGTGATGAAGCACTCACAATTTCTGGTGGCAAGCAGTTCCACTGGTCATCCCTTGTCAGGAAGTCTCTCCTGAATTCCGGATTGCTTCTCTCCTTGATGAGTTTCCATCCGCTGCTTCTGGTGTTTTGGAAACTAAACTGATCCCTTCTTCTTTGGGGCAGCTCCCAAATATTGGAAGACTGCTATCATGTCCACATTGGCAAGAAAACAAACGAACTCAGAGAGCACCAAGGACCCCACAGTTCAACCCCTAAACTACAAATAGTCTGTTCTACTGGTACCTATTTACTGCTGCCTATGCAATCATGGGGTGGCTCAGTGGCTAAAATGCTGTGCTTGTTGGTCGAAAGGTCGGCAGTTCGGTGGTTTGAATCCCTAGTGCTGCGTAATGGAATGAGCTCCCTTTACTTGTGTTTAACACCCCTGATCTGTAGTCTTGGGAGGGTGCCTCCGAAACTACCTCTGAGTCCGGTGGAACCTTCTGACACAAGGATCCTGCCTGCCCAAGAGGCAACCTCCGTGCTTGCAAGACTATAGGAAAGCAAGCGAATTCTTCTTTGGTGTCAACATACACAAAAATACAATATGCAATGATGCCTTTGTTCTTGTTTCTCTTTTTCAGGCCCATCCTTTGTTTGGCACCATTTTTAACTCCATCTACTTCCTCACGAAGGCAGTGGAAAACACTCGCCTGTCTGGCAAGCGGGTGGCGGGAATAACCATTGCTGAGCACGCCAAGGACTTCGAGCTGGAAGGCTTTAGCCAGCCAGTTTCGGTGGATGAAAAGAGAGGTGCTGAGGTCCCGTACATCATCTTGGATACGGATGGAAGAGGCAACCATCTTCACCCCATTTACAAAGTAGACCTTGCTTCGGGGATCCTGCGTTTCATAGGACGGTCCATCCATTGGCCTCACAATACCAAGCCGGCTTTGGATCCCAGTTGTTGGTTCAACCGTGGCACCATTTGTACCGGGGGTAAGTGTGGAAGCCAAGTCAGACGGGGTCATTCAGGGATGTCAAACTGGATTTTTTTGAGGGCCAGATTAGCATTGCAGTTTTCTATGGGCCAGCAGGGAGCGGGAGGGGGAGGGAGGGGGAGATGGGATGGATGCCTCCTGCAGCAGCCTGCCAGCCAAAATAGGGGCCAGTTTTCAGTCTCCCCGGCCTCCAGAATCACTCTGTGAATGACCCGGGCGTGGCAAAAAGGCAACACAATCAGATAAGCAATAAGAATCTCTTTATTATCACCAACTTTGCCCCCAATGTTCAGGTTACCTTCAGGCTGGAGAAAAATTCTCCCGGGGACAGCCTTTGACTGTAGAAAATTCAGTCCAAAACAAGGTACACACAAACTGTAACTTAAAATCCAAACAAACTAAACTGAAGTAATTAGTTTGACAGGGCCGAAGAAAGAATTTCAGACTTGAAAGCACGGCAAAACTCACACAGTTGGGAAGACGCCAGGAGCACAGATAAGCCACGAGGATACAAAATAAAGTAATGTTTGCTCCCAACAGCTTGCTGCACGCAGCTTACCTCTTTTATATACTGTGTTCCCAGCTGCAGCTAATGAAAGGAATCAGGGCCTTTTCCTCCCCCATAAGCCAAGCAACCCACGTTGCTCCCTTCTCCATTCTTCCCTGCGTGCCCTAGGATGAAGAGGGGGTGGGCCTGGGTCTTCCTCTGAACTCCCTCTCCCTTGTTCTACCTCTCCTCTCCTCTGCCCTGACAGACTTTGCTCTTCCCCAGTTTCCTCCACAGCCAACGGAGCCCCACTCACGGTCCCTGTCAGTTGCTTGGCCTCTCCCTCCAAATCAGTTTCCGACAAGGGCATGACACACTCTGCTAGCCAAAAATGGGCTGTGTGGAGACCTCCTGAACCCCACACAGCCCATTTTGGGCTGTCAGAGTGCTGCAGGAGGCTGGGGAGGCCAAAAACGGGCTGCGCGGGGGCCACATGCGGCCTGTTTTGGCAGGCTGAGGCACCGAGGGCCAGTCCTTTGATATTTCCAGGCCAGCCCTCATGAGGCAGATTTAAGCCAGCAGGCACTGAGTTTGACACCCCTGGGGTAGATTATAGATGGCATCTACCATCTGCTAGACTAGCTAAAATGTTTAAACATATGTCTAGCAAATGTTAGAAATGTAACCAAAAATACTGGATGTTTTAAAGCAAGGGATTGGATTAGAAGACCTCTAAGGTCCCTTCCAACTCTCTTATTCTATATTCTATATTCTATATTCTATATTCTATATTCTATATTCTATATTCTATATTCTATATTCTATATTCTATATTCTATCTTCTACATTCTACATTTTATATTCTATATTCTATATTCTATATTCTATATTTTATATTCTATTCTATTTCTAGTTCTTATTCCATTCCATTCTATTCCATCCTGTCTATTCTATTCTATTCTATTCTATTCTATTCTATTCTATTCTATTCTATTCTATTCTATTCTACGATCCAACCTAGAATTAAGAAGGAATTTCCTGTCAGTGAGAACAATTACTCAGTGGAACGCTTATCTCCAGAAGTTGTGGGTTCTTCTCCACTGGAAGTCTTTAAGATGAGATTAGAAAGCTGTTTGTCCAGAGGAGTATGGTAGGGCCCCCTGCCTGAGCAGGGGGGTGGACTAGAAGACCCCCAAGGTCCCCTCCAACTCTTCTTCTATGTAAATTCTGTACGGTTCTTCCCTTCCCTACGAATTTCTTTAGCTGCATCTAGTCTTTCACAAGTAAAATTTGTAAGTTTGGGAAGATTCCTGTAAAATAGGCTTAGAGCAATAAAGTAATTCGAACTCTAGGAGAGAAGCAACCCTGGAATTAAAGATACACTTTCTAGCAGGGAGGACAATTAACCAGGGGAACAGAAGTTGTGAGGGCTCCGACATTGGAGGTTTTTAAAGAAGAAACTGGACAGTCATTTATCTTAATCCTGGTGGCCACAGCAAAAGTGGACCTCAGTCCAAACAAAACTTCTTCCTTCTTCCAGGTGTGGGTGGCGGTTTTGTTTTCTTCCTGTTCCTCATTGTTATTCTCTTGTTCCTGGGTGGATCTGTTCTGGCTTACTATCTTCGGTGAGTTTGATGTGATCTTCTTATGATTCTCCCCTCCAGAATGGTTTTTGGGAGTCAACCTAGCAGTCCCATAGAGACATTAGATACATATACATACAAGAGAGAGAGGGTGGGAGAAAGGGATAGTGATAGATAGATAGATGGATGACAGAGAAAGAAAGAGATAGTGACAGATAGACAGACAGAGATAGATACAGACAGAGAGAGAGAGAATGATTAATAGATGAATGATACATTAGATAGATGACAGAGAGATAGCGATAGATAGTGTAGATAGATAGTGATGATAGATAGAGGTAGATAGATAATGATTGATAGATAAATGATATATTAGATGGATGACATGATAGATAGATGATAGAGTAATAGAAAGATAGAGAGATGATAGATAGATAGAGTCCATAATAGAAAGATACATATAGAGATGATAGATAAATAGAAAGTAATAGATAGATTGTAGATAGATAAATAGTGATGATAGATAGAGATAGATGACAGAGAGAACGAGAGATAGAGATAATGATAAATAGATAATGACTGATAGACAGATAAATGATAAATACATTAGATAGATGACAGATGATAGATGATAGAGTGATAGATATATAGAAAGATAGAGATAATGATAGATAGATGATAGATAAATAAATAAATGGATAGTGATGATAGATAGATAGAGATAGATGACACACATACAGAGAGAGAAAGAGAGTGATGGATAGATATAGATAGATAGATAGATAGATAGATAGATAGATAGATAGATAGTGATGATATATAGCTAGATAGAAATAGATAGACCCTTTTTCATGTCTGATATTTTTAATTTCTTAACGCGCTTCTCCCAGAATCCACTTTCTGCACACCCAGCTAAGTATAGGACCCAACAAAATTGTCCTGACTGAGAACGACCTAACCTTCATCAACCTCCCGAGCATCACAAAGGTAAATCAGGTTTTTTTATATGATAACATTGAGGAAGATGCAACCCCATGGCAATAGGAAATGTGATGGTTGAGTAAAGAACTTCAAAATTGGAGGCCGGGCTGAGTGAACAGTGACCGACTCAGATCCATGCAAGAAAAGAGGTTAGGTCAAAAGACCATTGTCACTGGCCTTGCAACGTTGGGGGAGATGGCCAACGTTGGGACCATCAAGATGTAAGAGTATCTACCCAAAGTTATGTCCACTTTTTTTTGGTTTTTGGGGACCTATCAAGAGGTAAAATTATCTACCCAAGGTTAGTCCACCTTTCTTGTTCTTAGAGGTTGCTCAATAACATTATTTCAGAACATTCTTTAGTTTACACTGACCTGTCTTCTTCCTCCCTTAGAAGTTGGACGACAGCCTTGGAGGAAAGGGCTCGGAGAAGAAAAGCTTGAAAAATGGGGCAGAGGAGGAAAAGAACGTAGCCGTGGTTGAGGTGAACTCATATTCTTTCCTGCATCCTGTCTGGTCGCAAATTCTTTCAGGATTGGGTGGCAATGGTGGAGGTGGAGGGCTTACAGGAGGGATCTCTCAAATGTTAAGCCATATCCTGCAAAGGATGGAGTCCCATGTCCAACAGAATGGAGTGGGGTAAAGTTGACCTAAACATCAACTGTGGAATACGAAGAAGGCTCAGCTCTGGAGCTCCTCATCTTTCATGGAAAAGTCATGAAGGTTTTGGGTTTGAGACCTTGGTTAGTCCACTGTGGGTTGTCCAAGGGTTTGGTCTTCTTCTCTTTGTTATCTATCTATCTATCTATCTATCTATCTATCTATCTATCTATCTATCTATCTATCTCTATCTATCTATCTATCTATCTATCTATCTATCTATCTATCTATCTATCTATCTATCTCTCTCTCTCTCTCTCTCTCTCTCTCTCTCTCTATCTATCTATCTATCTATCTATCTATCTATCTATCATCTCTATCTCTATCTTTCTATCACTATCTCTCTCTATCATCTGTCATCTATCTAATGTATGTATAATTTATCTGTCTATCAATCATTATCTATCATCTCTATCAATATATATATAGTGTGTGTGTGTGTGTGTATAGTATCTATCTATCTCTATCATCTCATCTCTATCTATCATCTCTATCTATCTATCATGTCCATATATTTCTATCACTATCTATCATCTATCATCTGTCTAATATATGTATCATTTATCTGTCTATCAATCATCTATCAATCATCTCTCTATCTTTCTATCTATATCACACTCTCTATTATTATCTGTCATCTGCCATCTATCTAATATATGTATCATTTATCTGTCTATCAATCATCTATCTATCATCTCTCTATCTTTCTATCTATATCACTCTCTCTATCATTATCTGTCATCTGCCATCTATCTAATATATGTATCATTTATCTGTCTATCAATCATCTATCAATCATCTCTCTATCTTTCTATCTATATCACTCTCTCTATCATTATCTGTCATCTGCCATCTATCTAATATATGTATCATTTATCTGTCTATCAATCATCTATCAATCATCTCTCTATCTTTCTATCTATATCACTCTATCATTATCTGTCATATGTCATCTAATATATGTATCATTTATCTGTCTATCAATCATCTATCAATCATCTCTTTATCTTTCTATCTATATCACTCTCTCTGTTATTATCTGTCATCTGCCATCTATCTAATATATGTATCATTTATCTGTCTATCTATCATCTCTCTATCTTTCTATCTATATCACTCTCTCTATCATTATCTGTCATCTGCCATCTATCTAATATATGTATCATTTATCTGTCTATCAATCATCTATCAATCATCTCTCTATCTTTCTATCTATATCACTCTATCATTATCTGTCATCTGCCATCTATCTAATATATGTATCATTTATCTGTCTATCAATCATTAATTCTCATCTATCTACCTACCTACCTACCTACCTATCATCTATGTCTAATGTATGTATACGTATCTAATGTCTCTGTGGAACTGCTTGGTTAGGCTAACCAACAGCTAGCACTGACATGGGGCAGGTGTCTCTTTCCTTCTGGCTTCTTTTGACCATTCGAGGGTCACCACGTCTGTCCTTCTTTGTCTCCCCCTCCTCCACTTTTAGGGTGACTGGGTGTGGCTGAAAAGATTCCCTGGAGGAAAGTACGCTGAAGTCAAACCAAGCACCGAAAAGGTTTTTTGCCAGGTGAGTTCTGAAGAGCTTTCCTGCAAAAATTAGTCCGTCATCTTTTTGAGCCCTAAACTCTTTTAATGACCCCCATCATAATCCCTTGCATTGGCGTAGAGTCTTGGGCAACTGAATGGAGCTGAGTATTTTATTGGCCGGATGCCCTTCCTGTTGCTAGTGTGGACTTTTCTTCAGCTGATAAATTCTCATTGTGCCCAATAAGAGAAATATCTCTACCTCTGCCTTGGATCGAACTGACAAGCTCCTGATTGTGAGGCCAGAGCTCCACCTTTAGGCCACTGCACTACTCAAGTTATAAAGTGAGCCCTATCTAATAGAAGAACAGAGGGAAGGGATCTTGGAGGTCTTCTAGTCCAGCCCACTGCTCAAAGAGGGGACTCTCTACCACTAAGGGGCCAGGGATGGGGAAGGATGTGAGAGATTCCTGGTTGATCTGTCAAAGTGGCTTCTTCAGCCATTCCCCAAACAGGCAGTCCACGACTTACAACATTTCATCGAGTGACCATTCAAAGTGACAACGGCGCTGAAAAAAAATGGACTTATGACCCTTTCCCACACTTATAACCATTGCAGCATCCCCATGCTCATGTGAGCAAAACTCAGGCGCTTGGCAACGGGCTCGTATTTATGACGGTCGTCGCATCTCCTTTTGCAACTGTTGGATGAGAAAAATCAATGGGGATCAATAGCTGGCAGGAATAGCCAACACCCAAGAAGACAGGCTCAAGATTCAGAGGGATCTTGACAGACTCGAACCCTGGACTGTATCTAACAAAGTGAAATTCAATGAAGAGAAAAGTAAAGTCTTACACTTAGGCAAGAAAAACCAAATGTACACATATAGACTTTGTGAAACCAGGCTTAATTGCAGTAGCTGTGAGAGAGAGTCTTAGTGGACAACCAGCTAAATAGGAGCCAGCCGTGTGCAGCCAAACAAGCCAATGCAATCCTAAACTGCATTAACAGAGAGATACAATCAAGATCAAAAGAGGTGCTAATACCCCTCTATAAAGCCTTAGTAAGACCACACCTAGAGTACTGCATCCAGTTTTGGTCACCACACTTATAAAAAAGATGTTGAGACTCTAGAAAAAGTGCAGAGAAGAGCAACCAGGATGATGAGAGGACTGGAAGCTCAAACATACAATGAACAGTTGCAGGAACTGGGTCTGGCTAGTCTAGGCAAGAGAAGGTCCAGGGGAGACATGATAGCAGTGTTCCAATATTCGAGGGGCTGCCACAGAGAGGGGGAAGGGGTCAAGCTATTCTCTAAAGCGCCTGTAGGCCAGATAAGGAATAATCGATGGAAATTGAACAAGGAGAGATTTAACCTGGAAACAAGGAGAAATTTTCTGACAGTGAGAAAAATCAACCCATGGAACAACTTTGCCCTGAGAAGTTGTGGGAGCGCCATCAGTTGAGACTTTAAAGAAAATATTGCATTGCCATTTGTCAGAAATGGTGTAAGGTCTCGCGCTTGGGCGGGGGGTTGGACTGGGTGACCTACAAGGTCCTTTCCAACTCTGATTATCTGTTATCTTTATCTGTTACCCACTCACTTAACAACCACATTACTCACTTGACAATGGGCATGACTCACTGAACAACGGCGGCAAGGAAGGTCGTAAGATGGGGCAAAATTCACTTACCGATGGTCTCGCTTAGCAGGGGAAAGGTGGAACTCGACTGCAGGCTGTAAGTCAAGGACTGTGTATTTTCACCCTGCTCTGGCTTGTTGGCCCAAAAATTTCTGCCAAGAGGTAGCAGGGTGAATGTGAAGGATCACATTAAATTCCATTTAAGCTGGTTTATTGCTCATGTTTATACACAAGGATCTAATCAGCTAATAGTCAGCACTAAGTTGACCCTAGGAAAGAGTTAATAGAATTCAAGAGTGCTTGAACCGCTTATGGGAATGTAATGACTCTAGGCTAATTCCTTTCTTTACTCTACCTCCAGGACATGTCTCCCCTTCCCTACACTCAGGGATTCGCAGGGGTTTGAGAGACCCCCCCATAGTGTCAGGATTCCGACAGTTACCCCAATTAAATCATGAGTCTTGAGCCAAACATCCAAAACTTCAAAAGGATTTATTGGAAGTTAACATGCCGGCACTGCCTGGGTGCAACCAACGCTGAGACACATCGTTCCTTGTCACCCTTCACCCTGTTTTCCCTTCCCCACTCCCTGGGTGTATCATAATTCATATTCTCCAATTGGACCCATCCATAGCCCAGAGTTATCAATCACGCTCTCCAGTTAGATCTTTGCTTGGCAAGAAACTTCAGTCACCTAGTTATTATCTTTGAAAACATTTATAGAATGCAGTTTTGGTTTGCAAGCTGCCATATTGTTCCCCCCCTTACTTTCTGTCTAAAAAGACCAGAGAAATATTTTATGAGTTGATATCGAGCTAAGATTCTGTGCAGTTTGGAGAACCCCTAAATCCCACCCCTGGCCCACCCCACCCTGCTTCTCCCAGGAGTCTCCATGTGGCCCGTTTTGGATACAGGTAAGCAGAGGATCCACATGGAGGCTCAGGAAGGACAAAAAAACAGGATGAACTGGAAGTTTGGGCCCATTTCCCATTTCCAGAGAGCCTCTGGAGTCCGGGGAGGGCAAAAATGCCCCCCACCCCTGCCATGGTGCAGGAGGCTGACTAGGCCACACCCACCATGGTCACACCCACCCAGCAACCCAGCAGAGAACCCTTTGCTAACATTTTTGAATCGTGCTCTCCAGTAATAATCTTGCATGCCAACAGCTTCGACTGTCGAGGCGATTATCTGAAGCATTTAAGGAATGCACTGCTTTCCCGCACTCCTTTTCTTCTGGCAATTAAAAAGACCAAAGAAATATTTTTTAGGACACAAGGGGTGCAAAATTGCCCCGGTTTGGGGGCCTTTGCCACACCCCTAAGTTGGGGCCTTCTCCTCACCATCCTCGGGCCAGTAGAATTTCAACCACCATCCCTTGGCAGCCTCTGTTCTCTTACGAGAGAAGCACCGATGAGGCCACCAAGATTTTTATTCCACCTTAACGCTGCTCCCAGACTGCAGTGGAACATAGTCTGGATTCCTGGGAGGGAGGGGCTGCATTCTAGAGGACCAAGAGACAGCAAAGTTTAGATAGCTTGTTTAGGGAGGAAAGAGTCAAGATACCTCCTAGAAGTTCTCAAAATCTATTTTTAACAAATGCAAGCAGCTGCTTCATTTCTGTCTATCGTTGAGGAACAAAGAAGGAAACTGATTAGAAGTAACTCTGTGTGTCTTTCTTGGTTTCTTGGACAGTGTTGTAGTAAGTGGTGAGGCACTATTCCAATCTCAGGGCCATCAGGGAAGCCTTAAGACTCTTTAAGCAACAGACTGAGGTTCAGTTATACAGACATGAAATTAAAAATGGGTTGCTATAGGACGATGGTAATTAGAAGCAAGTAGAGCAAGGTCTTCTGCAATGGTAGTTAGGAAGAAGTAGGGACAATAGCTTAAGACAGAGAAGAAGGTCTTCTACAAAGCATATAGGGACAAGGCCTTAAGACAGAGAAATTCTTCCACCAAGGTCATTAGAAGCACATAGAGACAAGAGGTTTAGACGGAGAAGATCTTCTACAAAGGTCATTAGAAGCACATAGAGACAAGGCCTTGAAGGTCTTCAGAAAGTCTTCTGACTGAAGGAACGAGGAAACTTTTCTAGCCATTCCCGCCATACCTGGCTGAGGAAGGACTCTCCCTTCTTATTCTCTTTTTATTGTTCCCCGTATTCAGCTGCGGGACCTGCGGCATGAGAATGTCAACCTTTTTGTGGGCTTCTTCCATGACGCCGGGATTCTTGCTGTGGTCTCGGAGCACTGCACGCGAGGGAGTCTCGAAGATCTTCTCCGTAACGACGACATGAAGCTGGACTGGATGTTCAAGTCGTCTTTGCTGCTGGACCTTATCAAGGTGCCCGGGAAAGAGAGCTAGCTCTTTGTTCTGACCCAGTCCCCCAGATACAACAAACCCTCTGAAGTGATGTCAAAGATTCCTTTAATGAGGACCTCTGGTAGCCCCAGCCAAAAATGTTCTCTCTCACTGCAGGCTAACAAGTCCGTCTGTGTGGGAGAGGACCAGTTGTCTGCCACATTTCGTTCATCTCTGTCCCTACCTTTATCCACAGATCTAGGGTGGGGCTTCGCTAGCAGCAGTGACTTTTCCATCCCAAGGACCAGCCCATAGATTTCCACTGCTCTCCTCTCCTCTCCTCTGCCTTCCGTGCATCTATGTGCACTGGAACCAGTTGTTCCTCTTCTACCTCACCAGCCACCTCCAGACCTTCAGGCTGTTGATTCTCCATCTGAGGGTTGATGGACGGCTCAGGCTTCGCCGCTCTTTCTCTCTCTCTCTCTCTCCTTTCCTCCCTCCTTCCCTTCCTCCTTCCCTCCCTCTCTCTCTGCCAACTCCATTCCATCTTCCCCCTCAGAGATCTCTGGTTGCCCTGATGCTGATCCTGATTTCTACCTCCTCCCCCCTTTCTGATTCAGTTGCTGGAGGGTCCAACAGGCCACAGCACTATTTTGAGATCCAGTTTGGGAGTAAAATGAGGTTGGGATGAGGATTCTTCACTTCACACTTCACAACACAGGTTGGTGGCCTTTGAAGTTGGTAGAAGCGGACAACTTTGGGAACATCAAGGATGAGCCAGCTAGAGAATTCGTGGATCTTTCCTTCAGTTGTTACTGGAGGACTTGAAGGAAGACCTACTGATAAGTTAAAATATGGTTTAGTCTGACCAGAATGTCTTATTCCTGAGACTATGATTTGTGTAGACCCAGGTTAGTCTTCCTTTAGTGACTGTAAGAATTGGTAGTCCTCCTTTAGCGACCGCCTTGTTCAACAACAGTTCGTAGTTACAGCTATCAGGATTCCAGCACTTAACCCCATTTAAATCATGGGTCTGGAGCCAAACTTCGAAAGGATTTATTGGAAGTTAAAAGGTCTGGCACTGCCTTGGCGTAGCCAACTCTGAGACATATCATTCATTTTCACCCTTGACCCTGGTCTTCCCCCCACCCCCTGGGTGTATCATAATTCATATTCTCCAATGGGACACGTCCATAGCCCAGAATCCTCAATCATGCTCTCCAGTTAGTATTTTGCAAGGCAGAAACTTCAGTCACCTAGTTGCTATCTCTGAAAAGCTATTGATGGAATGCACTTTTGGTTTCCAAGCTGCCGCGCTACTCCCCCCTCCCTTTCTGTTGGCAACCGTTGGTAAAAAAAAAAACCCATAGAAATGTTTTATGAGTTGATAATAATGTTGATGGTAAAATAACTTCGCAACCAATCCTCAAATAGGCAGTCCTCGACTAACAACAGTCCATTTAGTACCGTTCAAAGTTCAAAAGGCACTGAAAAAAGGGACATATGACCATGTTTCACACTTATGACCATTGCAGGCTCTCCGTGGCCACGTGATCAAAGTTCAAGATGCTTGGCGACTGACTCACATTTATGATGGTTATACAGTGTCCCGGGGTCACATGACCCTCTTTTGCAACCATCTAACAATGGGGAAGCCAGATTCTCTTTACAGCCATGTTACTCATTTAACATTGGCAGTGATTCATTTAACAACCATGGCAAGGAAGGTAATAAAATGGGACAAAATTCACTTAATGGTTGGTTCCCCTTAGCTACATAAATGTACGGCTCCCTTTGTGGTTGTACGTCAAGCACCAGCTGTAATGACAGCCTTCACGGCTGTGAAACGCAAAGGAAAACTAAGGATCATGCTTTCGTTTCACTTAAGGACTCAAGTGACCAGTGCTTGACTGGTGTTGCTCAACGAGGACCCCCTGCATTGCGACGTGCCTAAGACCCACTCAACCTCTTTTTTCTTCTTCCAGGGAATGAAGTATCTGCACCACCAGGAATTCCCCCACGGCCGTCTGAAGTCTCGGAATTGCGTGGTGGACGGCCGTTTTGTCCTGAAAGTCACGGATCATGGATACAACAAATTGTTGGAGGCGCAGAAAGTGGTCCGAGAACCGATGAAGCCAGAGGGTCAGTAGAAGAAAAACGGGAATGAGATGGGCTGATAAGATATCTCTAGGCTATATCATCTTACAAGAATTTGCTTAGTGACCCTTTGAAGTTGCAAAAAAGTCACTCAAGACCGTTTTTCAAACCTGCAACGGTTTATGGCATCCCCGGGGCCACATGATCCAAAATCTGGTTGGCTGCTTCAACTGCTTTTATGATGGTTTGTGTATGTTCTGTCCCCACTACACGTTAGTCTGTATGAAGTTCAACATGCAGCTAAACCCATCTATCCTCCGATAAAACAGACCGTGTACGTGGATTTGGATGCTTTATTGGAAGAACAGGATATGGTGAAACTGGGGGAAAACAAGGATACATACAATGAGGATAAATACAAGATAGGCAGTACTGGGTTACTGCTGAACATAACAATTAATAAATACAAGCAATTTAAATCTCGCCAGCAATGCTCTATGTGTGGGTTGTGGGTTTGTCCTTGGATGACCATGGGCCACAGATTAAGATGGATGCTTCCTTGTACTTCCCTGCCTTCTCCAAATGCTAAAGGAAATGGAGTCTGGCTTCCCAGCGTGCACTTGGTTTGAGAATGCAGGCTGATGGGTAAATGGATGGGATCAGTTTCAAACAATATACTTGGGGCATATTTGTCTCTCTGGCCACTAGATGGGGCTAGAGGGCAACCACAGTATATAAAATTGTATGCTGGAGCACAACAGTTTGCATTTAGAAAACAGAATGAATAGAACAACAGAGTTGGGAGGGACCTGGGAGGTCATTTAATCCAATCCCCCAATTTATTCCACCAGACTGTTTCTGGACCGCACCAGAATTGTTGAGAAATCCAGTGCTGGAACGGAAAGGCAGCTTCCGGGGAGACATTTACAGTATTTCCATCATCATTCAAGAAGTCATCTGCCGCGACGTGCCTTATTGTATGTTGGATATGAGCCCCGAAGGTATTTAAGAAGGGAGCGATGATGGATTGAGCCGTGGTGGGTTGTCCTCTCCTTGCCAGGGTTCAGGGGTTGGAATCCAAAAGAACTGGTGTCCTCATGCTCACTTGAATTGTGCAAATGGGTGCGGAGCCTTCTTGGATGTGCGGAAAGGATTGTGTTGTGGATTCCACACTCATTTGTACCACTCAGGACACAGACAAACCTCCAAGTGGCATCAACCGTCTCTCTAAAATAATGCAAATGACCAACTGCCAGCAAGGAATATAAATCCTTCCATTCCTCAGCATACACATGCAGCTGCAGAAGTTTCTCAGATGAGAAGTGAAAGACATCTTCCAAAGCAAAGCCAGAAAGTCCAGTTGCCTCTTGGAAAACAAAAAAAAGCACCTTTGGGACTTACAACCATCACAACACCCTGTCAGTCACACAATTCGGGTGCTTGGCAATGGTTGCGTTGTATTTTGGATGGTTGCAATGTCCTGGAGTCACATGACCGTAAAACTTGGTAAAACTTCCCAGCCAGCTTCCAACAAGCCGAGTCAACAGGAGAAGCTGGATTCACTTAATGGCTGCCTGATGCACTTAACAACTGTGCTAATTCACTTAACAACCCGGGCCCAAAAAAAGGGTCGTAAAATCTGGCACGACTCCTTCAATCTGCATCTTGCTTGCGGAGCAAAGGAAATTCCGGTCCCCATGATAGCCATAATTCAGGAATGGTGTGGTGGCCTAGAGGTGGAGCTCTCGCCTCACAATCAGGAGGCTGTGAGTTCGATCCTAGGTAGAGGCACAATGAGAATATATCTGCCGAACAAAACTCTGCCCTGGCGACAGGAAGGGCATCTGGCCAATAAACACTCTGCTAGCTCCATTCAGACTCCACCCAGCAAGGGATTATGAGGTCATTAAATAGTGATAATCATAATTCAAGGACTAGCTTGATAGAAATATTATATTTTTTTCACAATTCCTAATATGAATTGGGCTATTTCTTTGTTGGGGTCTCCAAGATGGCAATGGGACTTGTGTTAAGGACACCCAGATGAGAACCAACGGGAGCATTTTTGTCTTTGTCTGTTCAGAAATCATCAAGAAGGTGGAGAAGCCCCCTCCTCTTTGCCGCCCCTCTGTCTCCATAGACCAGGCACCAGTTGAGTGTATCCAGCTTATGAAGGAATGCTGGAGTGAACAACCGGACAGGAGACCCCACATCAATCAAGTCTTTGATCAGGTGACTTGAGCCCAGGAGTGGTGGCCAGAGAGGGAAGGAGCCAGCATGCAGGCTAACAAGAGTTGGAAGGAAGGCAGGACACTCTATACCCTGCTCAGGCAGGACACTCTATACCCTGCTCAGGCAGGACACTCTATACCCTGCTCAGGCAGGACACTCTATACCCTGCTCAGGCAGGACACTCTATACCCTGCTCAGGCAGGACACTCTATACCCTGCTCAGGCAGGACACTCTATACCCTGCTCAGGCAGGACACTCTATACCCTGCTCAGGCAGGACACTCTATACCCTGCTCAGGCAGGACACTCTATACCCTGCTCAGGCAGGACACTCTATACCCTGCTCAGGCAGGACACTCTATACCCTGCTCAGCAGGACACTCTATACCAGGGGTCTCCAACCATGGCCCCTGGAAGCCTGGTGGACTTCAACTCCCAGAATTCCACAGCCTGGCTGTGGAACTCTGGGAGTTGAAGTCCGCCAGGCTTCCAGGAGCCAAGGTTGGAGACCCCTGCTCTATACCCTGCTCAGGCAGGACACTCTATACCCTGCTCAGGCAGGACACTCTATACCCTGCTCAGGCAGGACACTCTATACCCTGCTCAGGCAGGACACTCTATACCCTGCTCAGGCAGGACACTCTATACCCTGCTCAGGCAGGACACTCTATACCCTTTCAGACGAATGGCTGTCTAATCTCTTCTTAAAAACCACCAGTGATGGAGCACCCACAATCTAGTGGCAGGCCGTTCCACCGATTAAATTGTTAGGAAATGTCTCTTTAGTTCTAGGTTACTTCTCTGCTTTCTTACTTTCCATCCATTGCTAAGTTGTAGCAACGTTTCGGCAGAATCTCATCTGCCATCATCAGGTTTTTGTATTGGGTTCAGATTGTCATGAGGTAAAAAAGATCTTAAGGAATGACTGGGCAGGCAAGCATCAGGCAAGTGGGGCAAGTGAGTGTGCGGCGACTGGGTGACTGGGTAGGGGGCATGGCCAGCCAGAAGTTACTATAGGTTCGGTGACCCATGCCAAATCCTTGGGACCAGTTCGCATGAACCGGTGTGAACCGGCTGAATATCACCACTGATCTATCTATTATCTCTATTTCTGTCTGTCTGTCTGATAGATAGTCTGTCTGCCTACCTGCCTACCTAGCTACCTTTCATATTGTCTAGTTTAATGAAAAGAAGGACTTGGGGGTGTGTGTGACATGATAGCAATCTTCCAATATTTGAGGGGCTGCCCCAGAGAAGAAAAGGAAGTCAAGTTATTCTCCAAAGCCCCTGAAGAAGGCAGGACAAGAAGCAATGGATGAAAACTCGTCAAGGAGAGAAGCGACTTAGAAATAAGGAGAAATTTCCTGACAGCGATGACAATTAACTGGTGGAACAGCCTGCCACCAGAAGTTGTGAGTGCTCCAACACTGGAGGTTTTCAAGAAGAGACTGGACAGCCATCTGTCAGAAATGGTCTAGGTTCTCCGGCTTGACCAGGGGGTTGGATTAGGAGACCTCCAAGGTCCCTTCCACCTCAGTTATTTTATTGTTATCTAATCTCCCTTTACTATATTAAATATATATTATGTACATAATTTAATATTGAGAGATAAAAACAGGGTCGGCTTCTAGATCTCTTCCCTTTCTTCTCCCACAGTTTAAAAGCATCAATAAAGGAAGGAAGACCAACATCATTGACTCCATGCTACGTATGCTGGAACAATATTCCAGCAATTTGGAAGACTTGATCCGGGAAAGGACCGAAGAGCTGGAAATCGAGAAGCAGAAGACCGACAGGCTATTAACACAGATGCTGCCCCCGTGAGTCTCTCTCGAAATCCAAAAGACCTTCACCCAGGAGGGTGGTTATTCTGTTTGTCAGACCTTGATTTCCTATTAACTTCACTGAACTTAACTTTTAACCACTTTTAATTTAACTTTCAGCTTAACTTTTAACTTAACTTTTATCCTCTCTTAATTTAACTTTAGCTTAACTTTTAACTTAACTTTTAACAACTTAACTTTTAGCTTAACGTAACTTTTAACTTAACAATTTTTAACTTAACAACCTTGAAGTTAACTTTTAACTTAACTTTTATCTTAACTAACTTAACTTTTAACTTAACTTTTATCTTAACTAACTTAACTTTTAACTTAACTTTTATCTTAACTAACTTAACTTTCAACTTAACTTTTAACAACAACTTTTAACAACATAACTTTTAACTTAACGTAACTTTTAACTTACTGTAACTTTTAACTTAACAACGTGTAACTTAACAACCTTTAAGTTAACTTTTAACCTAATTTTTAACTTACTGTAACTTTTAACTTAACTCTTAACTCAACATTAATCTATTGAAAAATGCAATATGCTGGCTAAGAATTCCTCTAATCAAGCAATTTTGCAAGATGCTAGGTTGCCAGAGTGCAATATTTTTTAAAAAATTGCCTAACGTTTATTTGGCATTTTCAAGGCTCAACTGATTTTATGCTTGCCATCTCTTCAGTTCTGTGGCTGAGGCTCTGAAGACCGGGGCACCAGTGGAACCCGAATATTTTGAAGAGGTGACCTTATATTTCAGCGACATCGTGGGCTTCACCACCATCTCAGCCATGAGTGACCCCATTGAGGTGGTTGATCTGCTCAATGATCTATACACCCTCTTCGATGCCATCATCGGCTCCCATGACGTGTATAAGGTGAAGACGGATCAGCCATCTTGGTTGTGGGTGGAAGTTAGTTCACAAATGAAGGTCAAACCTACATGTCCTGGGATAATGTTGCAAAATCCAATCTGAGTCAGTTGCTGGGACTGGAGGTTTTGTCTTCCAAGTGTCAGAGTTCCAAGCAGTGGTGGGATTCAACTGGTATAACAACCGGTTTGCTTGGCATATGTGCACAGCATTTGAAAACCACCTATATTCAGCTCTAAAACTTACCTTCTGTTGCAGTCCCAATGAGAAAAACAGCTGCCATGCCCTTGTCGGAGTCTGAATCCGAGGAGAAAGATGAACAGCTGACAGGGAGCAGCAGTGTGTCTCCGTTGGCTGTGGAGGAAACTGGGGAAGGGCAAAGTCCAGCTGGCAAAGCAGGGGAGAAGAGAACAAGGGAGAGGGAGTTCAGAGGAAGATCCAGGCCCACCCCCTCTTCATCCTAGGGTACACAGGGAGGAACGGAGAAGGGAGCAACATGGGTTGCTGGCTTACGGGGGAGGAAAGGGCCCTGATTCCCTTAATTAGCCACACCTGGGAATGAGAATTTAAAAGAGATGCATGCTGAGAGCGGCATTTGCCGGGAACAAACGTAAATTTATCTTGTGTTGACTTTGGTTATCTGCGTTCCTGGCATCTTCCCAACCGTGTTGAGTTATTGCCATTCCTTTACGTCTGCAATTCCTTCTCTTGCCCTGCCGGATTAATTACCTCATCTTGCCTTGATTGGACTTACAGTTTGTGTTGACCAAGTTTTGGACTTGATTCTTTGCAGCCAAAGGGAGAGTTCCTGGGAGAGTTTTCTCCAGCCCAGAAGGTAACCAGGACATTGGGGGCAAAATTGGAGCTAATAAAGGGACTCCTACTGATTATCCGACTGTGTTGTTGTGCCATGCCCCTGGTCATCACAACAGCTAAGACGCGGCAATTTGCTGTGCCGTGCGAATCAGCTAGGCTGCCAAACATGGAAATAAAGGACAAACTGGGGGCAGGAAAGGGTGGGCAAGGCCAACTGATCACCAGAACTACCAATTCTCCCGAACCAGTTCAAACTGGCTGAATCCTACCCCCTGGTTCCAAGTAACAGCCCAAGCGGAATCAAAACTCTAAGGCCAGAGGCTTCCTCAAAGTATACATTTACTGAGTATGTTTTCAGGATTCTGGCAGTTACCCTTATTTAAATCATGAGTCTTGAGCCAAACTTCCAAAACTTCAAAAGGATTTATTGGGAATTAACATGTCCGGCACTGCCTGGGTGCAGCTGAGACTCATAATTCACTGTCACCTTTGACCCTGGTTCCCCCCCCTCCCACTCCCTGGGTGTATCATAATTCATATTCTCCAATGAGACCCTTCCATAGCCCAGAGTAATCATGCTCTCCAGTTAGATCTTTGTGGGGCAGAAACTTCAGTCGCCTAGTTACAATATTTGAAAACATTTATGGAATGCACTTTCGGTTTCCAAGCTGCCGCACTGCTTTTTCAAACCCCTTTCCCCTCTCCCATTCTGTTGGCAATTCTAAAAAGACCATAGAAATATTTTATGAGTTGAGACATGTCACATTGGCACAGCTGGTGAAAACCCGACTCTGAAGTCCCCTGGTTTTTCCCCACCCAATACAAAGTCCAAAGTTCTTCCCCTTGTTACACACAACCATCAAGTTCCAATCAGGCCACACTTCCCTTCCCTGGTGACTCTCCTCCAGACCCCTGCAGGTGCTGGTGACCAAGCTTCCCAAAAGCACGAAGCTCGTCCCAATCAAACCCCTTTTATTTAGGTTAAAGGAATTCCTCTCCAGCAAAGTCCTGGCCAACAGTCTTTCAAGAGATTTCACAACTGTAGACCTTTATTAGGCTTAGAGAGTTGCCAGGCCGATATCTTCCAAACGCCACACTTTAGCTGCAATTAGTTGGCAAGAAGTCAGGAACAGATCTTCATCCTAATGAATCAAACTAATTGTCTCCTGCAAACCCCACTCCTCTTTATTCCTTTTGAGAGGGGCCGTTCACTGTCCACCTCTGCCTTTGCTCCCGAGTTGACCCTTGGCAGCTTCTCCTGGCAGCTCTGTGCATGCACACACTGGGAACAGGCTCCAGCTGTTCTTCTTCCCCAATTATCACTGACTCCATAGGCAGCTGGGAAATGTTGGACAGCCCTGGCCCCATCTCTGCCTCCAATGCACAGCCCTCCTCTGAGTCTTCCCCAGACTCCAGGACTGGCCCAGGTTCCTCCCCAACCTTCTCACTGTCCAAATCTGCTGCCAGTTCTGCTGGCCACTGGTGGGGCACAACAGTGGGAGTGTCCTTAGTTCCCAGAAGAAAGAATGTAATTTTGGCTACATATTCCCCCAGCTATCTCTACTCCCCCTTCCCTTTCCCACAGCTCCATCCAGCCTCGCAGTGGCAACCCTGAAGAGGCTTAAAGAGGACTTCAGGGCTCACAGCAAGCTTTATGACTCGTGCTGGAACCATCTTCAGAGAACGTCTCTCTGACAAATTGTGTGCTCTGTGTGTGGTATTTATATGGTGTCGGGCATGGCTTCTTAGTTGTCGTTTGGGGTGTTGATGGCTGGCTATTAAGTCATTGGCTGTTGTTTGCTTGGGCTGCCAAGCTTCCTAAGTACTTGATAGGTTGGTGGTAAATCAGCGTTTCTGTTGACTGACGAGGAGCCCTGGCTGTTTTTGTCCTTGCTCGTCTAACAATCTTAGTAGCTGGAAAATTGAATGTCCTTGTTCATTGCAATGTGATAGCTTGGTGGAAGCAGGGATGGGAAATAATAGAGGACTAGCTGCCTTTGATGCTTGTTGTCATCAAAGAAGGATCATATAGGAGACATGTGAGCAGTATTCCAGTGTCTAAGGGGCTGCCACAAAGAAGAGGCAGTCAAATTATTCTCCAAAACACCAGAAGGCAGGAACAAGAAGCAACAGATGGAAACAAATTAAGGAGAGAGGCAGCTTGGAATTAAGGAGGAATTTCCTGAGAGTGAGGACAATTAACCAGTGGAACTGCTTGCCACCAGAAGTTGTGGACCCTCTGTCCAGAGACCAGACAGCCATTTGTCCAGAATGGTATAGGATCTCTTTGTGGGGGGAGGTTGGACTAGTAGACCTCCAAGGTCCCTTTCCACTCCGTTATTCTGTTAAGAGAAGAATTTGTTTGGAGAATAGTTTGCAAAGCTCTGTTCTGGCTGCAACAAACTCAGGAAGAAATTATTAAATGTTCAAAGAGACTGTGCTTTGAACTTGTTGATAAACAAGTTACTAATGCAATTTTCAGAAAGTACAGAATTTCCAGAAATTTCCACGAAATGCCAAAATCTGGGTTCATTCTGCATCTGCAACATGATTTGAGTGCCAATACCTGATGCTTCACTTCCCACCTCTCTTCTGGAGCTAAGCCAAGTCCCCCCCTTTCCCGAGACCTTTCGGCTGTTTTCACCGCTCCTGTTCCTGATTGACAGGTGGAGACCATTGGCGACGCCTACATGGTAGCTTCTGGGCTGCCAAAACGGAATGGGAAGCGACATGCGGGAGAGATAGCCAACATGTCCCTCGATATCCTCAGCGCGGTTGGTACTTTCAAGATGCGCCATATGCCCGAAGTACCTGTCCGGATACGTATTGGCCTGCACTCCGGTAGGTCACCAGGACAGGGGTGGCAAGGCCGAAGGGTGTCTTTTTATGGTAGCTCTGTGCCTTTCCCTTCCTTAAAAATAAGTTGAGTGCCAAAAAGCAGTTGAAACTTGCTCCTGACATTTAAGAACGGAATTTGTCTGATGTCTTTGACAGGGCCCTGCGTGGCTGGCGTGGTGGGGCTGACGATGCCACGCTACTGTCTCTTTGGGGACACGGTCAACACTGCCTCACGGATGGAATCCACCGGCCTTCGTAAGTAATGCATCCTTGGGTTGTGGCCTGTTGGCCGCCAGCTCCTCCGGCAGGCAAATCAGAGGAGGAAGAGAAGGAGGAGGTGGAGTCAACAGCCACCAGGTTTGGAGGTGGCTGATGAGGAACAGCTTCGTCCAGTGCCTGACATACAGAAGGCAGAGGAGAGGAGAGCAGTGGAAATCTATGGGCCGGTCCTCAGGACAGGAGTTCCAAGGGGGAAGAGGGAATGGAACTGGCAAAGGGAGTGAGAGAGAAGCGGAGCCTGGGCTGTCCATCAGCCCTCCATTGCAGAGTGAACAGCCCCCAGGTTTGGAGGTGGCTGATGAGGAAGAGGAGGAACAGCTGGGTCCAGTGCCTGACACATAAGTGCACAGAAGGCAGAGGAGAGGAGAGCAGTGGAAATCTATGGGCCTGTCCTTGGGGTGGAAGAGCCACCACTACTAGCAAAGCCCCACCCTAGCTCTGGGGATAAAAGCAAGGGGAGGAAATGAATAGACGTAGCAGACTATTCATCTTCTAGTTGGGTAGACTTGTTAGTCTGTGGTGAGAGAAATTTTTTAGCTCCTAATAAAGGAATCTTTGAGTTCACTTCAAAGGATCTGTCCTGTTTGGGGAGCTGGGTCAGAACACCTTGGATTGGAAGGAACTCCAATGGCCAAGTGTCCAGAGGGAAAACCCACCTAGGGAACATGGGGTGAACAAGTTTTGCAAATCCAGATGCAATCTTCTGCCGTGGAAAAGACAGTTTGTTCGTCTGCAGAGAGAAAGAGAGAGAGATGTAGATTGTTATGTTCTTTGCATCTCCCCCAGGAGTGTTGGCAAGCCAATCAAGAGGAGAGATCAAGCAGGCAATGGGCCCTCTTGTGTTTACTCAAATGAGTCCAGGCTAATTCCCTGTTTGATCTCTCCTCCTGACTGGCTTGCCAACACTCCTGGAGGTGAAGGGAAGAAGATGACGATCTACAACACTCTCTCTGCAGACAAACAAACTGTGCTGTCCAAAGCAGGGAATTAGTCCTCTTGTGTTTATGTTCTGATCCAGCTCCCAAACATGACCACTGGTTGAAGTTAAAGATTCCTTTATTGGGAGCGCCAGCAGCCCCGGCAAAAAGTTTCTCATTCACCTCAGGCTAACAAGTCTGTCCGGCAGGGATTTAAATAGTTGTCTGTCACATCTATTCATCTTTGCCCCCTGCCTTTTATCCCCAAAACTAGGGTGGGGCTTCGCTAGCAGTGGTGGCTCTTGCATCCCAAGGACCAGCCCATAGATTTCCACTCCTCTCCTCTCCTCAGCCTTCCGTGCATCTGCAGGTCAGGCACTGTACCCAGCTGTTCCTCCTCTTCCTCACCAGTTACCTCCAGACTTGGGGGCTGTTGGCTCTCCATCCGCCTCTGTCTCTCTCTCTCTCTCTGACAGCTTCATTCCCTCTTCCCCCTTGGAGGTCTCAGGTTGCCTTGATGCTCGCCCTGAGTCCCATGCCGCCTCCTCATCTGATTCAATTGCTGGAGGGACCAGTGGCCGACAGGCCACAACAGTTTACTTAATGAGTCCAGACTAATTCTCTGCTTGTTCTCTTCTTCTGAACCTCTTCTGAATGCCTTTGTTTTAGTTTACTTTATTGTCATTGCACCTCGTACAATGAAATCAAACACCATCTTCAGTGCACATCATGACCATGAAGATAAATACAAACACACCTCCTTCACCCTCCACACATTGAACCAGAAACCCCCAGCACCATACCAACACTGCACTATACAGCAGAATTCAAAAGAGCTTCTGTCCTGGGATAGAAGCTGTTTTTTCAGCCTATCTGTCCTTGTTTTTATTATTCTGTACCATCTGCCAGATGGTAATAGTTCAAAAAAAAGGGCTCCCAGGATGAGATGCATCTTTGAGAATGTTTTGAACTTTCTTTAGGCAGCGGGAGCTATAAAGCTCTTCCAAAGTGGGGAGAGGGCAACCAATGATTTTCTGGGCAATGACCTTAACTGTCTCAAATGCTTTCCTATCTGCCACTGTACAATTGGCAAACCTACAGAGGTGCAGTATGTTAAAATGCTCTCTATGGTGCAGCGGTAGAAGGTCACCAGCAGTTTTCCATTCAGTTGTTGTTTTCTGAGAAGCCTCAGGTAGTAGAATCTCTGCTGGGCCCTTTTGACCAGGGCTGCAATGTGAGCCACCCAGGTCAGGTCCTCTTTTAGGGTAACACCCAGAAACTTAAAATTGGCCACTTGCTCCCCTCAGTCTCCATTGATAAGCAAGGGCTGGATGTCTGATCTATTCCTTCTATAGTCCACTATCAGCTCCTTGGTCTTATTGGTGCTGAGGACCAGGTCATGGTCTCCACACCACGAAAGCAACCAGTCCACCTCATCTCGGTAGGCAGACTCATCCAAGTCCCCGGAGATGAGTCCCACCACTGTTGTATCATCTGCAAATTTAGCAATAGTATTACTAACATGAGTGGGAATGCAGTCATGCCCATAAAGGATATAGAGTAAGGGACTCAACACATAACCCTGTGGTATACCAGTGTTAAGAATAAGGGCTGAAGAGGTATGATGACCTAATCTGACCCTCTGTGAGCGGCCAGACAGGAAATCCATAATCCAAAGGCAGATTGAATGAGAAAGCTCAAGGCCAGAAATTTAGACACTAGTCTATGTGGAAGAATTATGTTAAACGCAGAACTAAAATCCACAAAAAGCATCCTCACATAGCGCCCCCTCTGTTCTAGATGAGTCAGAGCAGTGTGAAGAGTGATGGCTATAGCGTCCTCTGTAGATCTATTTTGTCTGTATGCAAACTGGTGTTTATCAAATGTATGCGAAAGATCAGAAATGATGGGCTGGCAGACCAATTTCTCAAAGCACTTCATGATAATTTGAGTCATTATAAAAAGCTCAATGGCATCTCTGTTTGATTTGGTGGCCACAGTGCCTCAGATAGAAAGTCCCATATAGAGAGTGGTGAGGACAGTAGATAGAAAGTCCCTACAGAGAGTGGTGAGGACAGCGGAGATGATTATAGTAAGCTCACTTCCCATTATTCAAGATGCTGCTTATATGCACTATGTGCTTAAAGCTCAAAGCCTTGTTAGAAACCCCACACACCCACTTTACGGCCTGTTTCTGTGGCTCCCCTCTGGGAGGAGGTTTCGAAGTCTTTCTAGCATAGGGGGTGTCAAACTTGATTTCATTGAGGACCACGCCATGGTTGTGTTTGGCCTTGGGGACCAGGTGGCTAGCTCGACAACACTCATGTCAGGGGACACCTGT
This sequence comes from Hydrophis major, assembly GCA_033807585.1. NCBI lineage: Eukaryota > Metazoa > Chordata > Lepidosauria > Squamata > Elapidae > Hydrophis > Hydrophis major. The sequence goes on from JAUCBL010000035.1 coordinate 1,032,868, forward strand.
GGTGACTCAAGTGCTCTGACAGTGAAAATGGAGCTCGGGAGGAGTGTGTGCGGCCCTTCCAAACTCCATTTTTGCTGGCAAACACACTATGGACCAATCCTTTGCTCTTTTCAGGACAGGCTCGTAGGCCAGATCTAAGCACCCTTGGATCTGGCCCATGAGCCTTGAATTCTAAATTCAAAGTCTTACCTACCCTGTTTCCCCCAAAATGCGGCCTACCCTGAAAGTAAAGTCCAAGCTTGATTTTTTTTCCACGTGCATCCAATATAAGCCCTACCCCCAAAATAAGCCCTAATTAAGATCCCAGCCACTTGAGTGCATGGGTAAAAATTCAACTAGAGCAGGGATGGGGGATTGGGAAATCTGCCCTATTACTTACCTTTGGCCTTGCACACCTGACACCTGCCTGGCCGGCCCATTTCTTCTGCAGCCAGCAAGGCTGGCAAGGCTCTCCTGAAGGCCTCTGGAGCTGAGGACAAAGCTCCAGATCGATCCAGGCCTTCAGAAAAGCCTTGCCAGCTGCAGAAGAAGAAGTTCCTGAAGGCCTCTGACAGTGAAAAGGAGGCCGGGAGCGACACACACAAGTGAGGTGAGTCAGTGGATGACATTCCCCGAAAATAAGACCTGGTGCCATTTTTTTGGGGGAAAAAATAAGACAGTGTCTTATTTTGGGGGAAACACAGTGGTTTCTCCCAGGCAAACATTCTGGGAAGATTCCTGTACTATAGGCAGAGAACAATGAAGTAGCTAGTTTGAACTCTACACATGTAGATCTGGTTGTTCAAACCTGACAAGGAGAGTCTGTGGGAGAGTGCCAAAACTCACAAGATGGTTGTGACGGCACAATGGAAGCCCTGCTTCTTTTAATGTGGTACCCTGCAGCCACCCTCACAATTTTTTCTGAACCACCTCGTACTGCCCTGGCCATCTAAAGTTGGGTTGAGGTCCACTTTAAACTGGGTGTGTTTTTCCAAGGATGTGTTGGTGTTGTGTCATTTCTGCAGCTTATCGAATCCACGTCAACCTGCGGACAGTGGAGATCCTGCACGCCCTCAAAGAAGGTTACAAGCTTGACTTACGGGGAAAGACAGAGCTGAAGGTATCACAAAATTGTATTTCAAATGCGTACATTAAGCAATAATTCAGACAGAGAAAGAGAGAGTGAGAAAAAGATGAAAATGTGCTAAGAAACACATTGTGTACCAGACCAAAAACACAAAAACAAGGGCTAAGAGATCCTTGGTGCTCTCTGAGCCTTGGTAGTTTTCTTGCAGATGTTTCATGATCCAACTAGGTAACATCATCAGTATTAGAAGGGAGTGGGGTTTGGAGCAGGAGAGGGATTCAAATTTTTTAACAACCGGTTCTGTGGATATGGCTTAGTTAGTGGGTGTGGCTTGGTGGTCATGTGACTGGGTGGACATGGCTTGGTGGTCATGTGATTGGCTGTGCGTGGCCAACTCAATGTCACTCACATCGAGGCACGCATCTCCTCGCCTGGTCTCTCATGACTGTGGGGATGCTGCAACAGTCGTAAGTGTGAAAAAGTGTCATAAGTCACCTTTTTCAGTGCCCTTGTTACTTTGAATAGTCCCTCCACCCAAGCAAAGTACCAGTAAAGGAGGAAAAAAAAAACTCCAGAGAAGTTCCTGAGACAGGAAGTCTCGTCCTGCCAAGAATGTAATAAGGGTTCACGGAGAGGCAGTTTCTGTAAGCAACACCAGAATGTTTCCTTCCTGCCTTCCTTACAGGATTAGCCCAGTAATTTCTTCTAACAACCGGTTCTCTGAACTGCTTAGAATGTTAACATCCAGTTCTAGCAAATAGGTGCGAACTGGTAGAATCCCACCCCTGATTTGGAGAGTGGAAGAAGATGAAGGGGAGGAGGAGGAGGAGGAGGAGGAAGAGGAGGACTGTGGGGTTCTTGGTGTTCTCTGAGCTTGGTTGTTTGCATTTGATGTTTCATTACCTAACCAGGTAACATCATCAGTGCTAGAAAGGAATGGGGTTTGCAAAGTGGGAGAAGGTGAAGGGGAGGAGGAGGAGGAGCAGGAGGAGGAAGGGGGAGGAGAAGGAGGAAGAGGTGAGGGGGAGAAGGAGTTTAACAGCAGGACAAAGGCCATAAAGAACACCCCAGTTAAGGAACAACCAGCTCAGACAATCAATGAAATGATAAACAACAATCTATTCAATGGACCACGAAGAACACCCCCATAATAGAGAGCAAACTAGAGGTGGTATTCAGCAGGTTCTGATCAGTTCTAGAGAACCGGTCGCGTAAATTTTGAGTAGTTCGGAGAACCGGCAAATACCCCCTCTGATTGGAGATTTTGCTATATCCTTCCCCTGCCACGCCCACCAAGCCACACCCACAGAACTGGTAGTTAAAAAAAAAAATTTGAATTCCACCACTGGAGCAAATCTTCTAGCTCTGATGATGTTCCCTATTTGGGTCATGAAATGTCTGCAAGACAGCCATCAATTTCAAAGAGCGCCAAGGACCCCACAGTCCTCTTTCTCCTCCTCTTTCTCCTCCTCCTCTTTTTCTTCCTCCTCCTCCTCCTCCTCCTCCTCTTGCTCTTCCGCCTCCTCTTCACAAACCTCACTCCCTTCTAGCACTGACGATGTTCTCTAGCCAGGTAACAAAATGTCTCCAAGAAAACCAGCTAGCTCAGAGAGCGTTAAAGACCCCCGCTGTTCACCCTGAGCTACAACTATCCTCTTCTATATTATCTTCTATAAGGAACAAAATAATAATAATAATAATAATAATAATAATAATAATAATGATGATAATGATAATGATGATAATGATGATAATGATAATGATAATGATAATGATAATGATAATGATAATGATAATGATAATGATAATAATAATAATAATGATAATGATGATAATGATAATAATAATGATAATAATAATAATAATAATAATAATGATAATGATGACAATGATAATAATGATAATAATGATAATGATAATAATAATAATAATAATAATAATAATAATAATAATAATAATAATAATAATAATAATAATAATAATGGAACGTGCCTGCGGACTTGTAGGCAAACTTTGGAGAAACGACTAAAAATAAATTACAAGAGGTTGCTGGAACAGGGGGAAACCAATGAGGTTGGGGTGGGCGGGAGGGGGGGAAAAGAAATCAGCAATGTTTAATTTTACCTTGATCGGATGCATCTCGCTTCCTCTTTAGGGAAAAGGCACGGAAGACACTTATTGGCTCATCGGTCGCGACGGCTTCACCAAACCTATTCCTACTCCCCCAGACCTGAAGCCGGGGTGAGAGGGCACCTCCTATGGAAAAGGATCTGGTTTCACCAAGAGTTGGGGCAGTGATTGGGGCAATCGGTCAGAATAGAGCTGGAAAGGGACCTTAGAGGTCTTCTAGTCCAACCCCCGGCTCAGGCAGGAGACCCTAGATCATTTGAGATAAATATGTAATATAATCAGAATAGAGCTGGAAAGGGACCTTAGAGGTCTTCTAGTCCAACCCCCGGCTCAGGCAGGAGACCCTAGATCATTTGAGATAAATATGTAATATAATCAGAATAGACCTGGAAAGGGACCTTGGTGGTCTTCTAGTATTCTGAAATAGTCTAGGATCTCCTGCTTGTACAGCAGGCTTGACTAGAAGACCTCCAAGGTGCCTTCCAACTCTGTTATTCCGTTCTTTTCTATTAGATAGGGCTCCCTCTACAACTTGAGTGGTACAGTGGCCTGGAGGTGGAGCTCTCGCCTCACAATCAGGAGGCTGTGAGTTCAATCCTAGGCAGAGGCAGATATTTCTCTGAGAATGTATCTGCTGAACAAAACTCCGCATCGGCGACAGGAAAGGGCGTCCGGCCAGTAAACACTCAGCTCTCCATTCCGTTGCCCAGAGTCCCACCTTGCTAGGGATTATGGGGTCTTTAAAAAAGTTTAGGACTCAAAAAGAGGTACGGACTCCTAGAATCAAGAAATGGAAGAGACCTGACCCATCTAGTCTGACCCACTCCTGAGCCTCCCTCCAGCCATGGAGCCTCCAAGTGGGAGGCTGTTCCACTGCTTCAGAGTCCTGAAATGCCTCCTTGTTTTGAGTTTGGATCTCTACAATGTCCATTTTTTGTTGTTGTCTGTGCAGATTCCCCATCGTTCAGTTCAGGGTTGTCCCCAAGGTGCTTTTTCAGAAGGCAAGTGAACTTTGTTAGACTTTGTCCATTTCTATTTTGTGTTCCATCTCTTCCGTGGACACCTGGGTGACTCAATACACACCCTTATGGATATCCCTTCAGGTATTGGAAGCTGGGTAACGTGCAGGGGTGCGATTCAACCAGCGAAACAACCCATTCGGTGAGCATGTGCCTTGTGCACGTATGTGTGCCGGACGTTTGCTACTGACTTCTAACAATCCCTGTCTCTTAAACAGCTGACATGCGGCAATCCACTGTGCCACATGAATCAGCTGAGCTTGAAAAACAGGGTATAAAAGCATAGGCCTACAGTCCAGGCAAGCAGACGGGCCCAACAGCTGATCGTGGGAGCAAACCCAACCAGTTCGCTCTCAGCTGATCCTCGGAGCCATAGGTTCTCCTGAACCAGTCCGAACCAATAGAATCCCACCCCTGGTAAGGTGTCTTCCCTCAACCATTCTTCTTTAGACTGAACTCACCTGATTTCTTTCAATGTTCTCCAGAAGGTTTTCAGCCTCCCAAGCTCTTCCCTGTCCTGGTCCTACTTCTTTCTAGTCCAGACCTTTCGTGGTTTGCTCTCTTTCCTTCAGGGCGAGCAGCCACGGGATCAGCATGGATGAAATTCCCGAGGATCGGAAGCAGAAGTTACAAAAAGCCCGTCCAGGACAGAAAATATAATCTGCGAGGAAGATTGCTGCCTGAAGTCGGTTGGGATGGAGGTGAGGCTGTGATGGGATCAGTGTGGCTGTGGCTGTATCCATTAGTCTTTCTTTTGAAGCGGCGGGGATCAGAGATCCTTCCCTTTCTTTGTCATGAAGTGAAGACTCTATATTGTTATGTCTTGTTATGTTACATTACGTTATGTAATACTATACCGTACTAGGTTGTGCTTTATTTTATTTTATTTACTGTACTATAGTAAAATACAGTATAGTACCATAATGGCAAACCTATAGCATGTGTGCTAAAAGTGGCATGCAGAGCCATCTCTCTGGGCATGCCAGCCATCACCTGTTATTCTTCTGGGTTCTGGCATGCATGCATGCGTGCCGACCAGCTGGTCTTCGGCTGTGGAAACTGACATATTATATTATTATATTATATTATATTATATTATATTATATTATATTATATTATATTATATTATATTATATTATATTATATTATATTATATTATATTATATTATATTATATTATATTATATTATATTATATTATATTATATTATATTATATTATATTATATTATATTATATTATATTATATCATATCATATTATATTATATCATATTATATTAAATGATACTGTGCTAAACTATACTATTAAATTATTATATTATACGATATTAGAGTCATCAATCAGGCTCTCCAGTTAGATCTTTGCTTGGCAGAAACTTCAGTCACCTAGTTACCATCTTTGAAAACATTTGTGGAATGCAGTTTCGGTTTTGCAAGCTGCTGCACTGCTCCTCCCTCCTCCCTTTCTGTTGGCAACTCTAGAAAAACAAGAGAAATATTTTATGAGTTGACAGGGACACTGAACATCAGAAAGATTTTTAAAAAAACATAACCCTTCATTTCTCTTCTTTAACCAGGTCAACCAACTCCCAGGAGTTTTATGCTGAAGGTCTTTGGGCAAATCTGCCAGAATGGGACAAATCCACACCTGGGCAGGGAACCATCCCATAATAATCCAAAGGGATGCATCCCTTCCCATCCATACCTTCTGCTACTTTCAAACTTCTAGTGTGTGATGGGACTTTGGCTGGTCTCAGACTTCTTCCTTAGCCACAGGGACAAACGGTGAGATGCATGCTGGGATTTTGGCCAACTTGGTCCTCCTCATTTTGAACTCTTTAGATCAGAGCCAAGGACTTGGTGGGACTTCGGCCAAGCCAGGTATAGCGGTATATTCTTGACTTCCCATTGGAGACTTGTCTGGCTTTTGATAAAGATGGACACCTGGATTCCATAATATCGTTAATTATTTTCTTAGCAAAGAGCAGTGGAGAGAAAGGCCTAACACAAAAAAGGAAGACAATGATTTCAGAGGAATTGCAGAGAGATAATCCGGCTGGCTGATCTTGGAGAGCTTTGTGGACACAACCACAAGGCGACCAAAAGAGACCTTCAAGTTTCTTTGATAGTCTTCTGATTTTCTAGAAGAAATCGAATCCGTGCAAGAAGTGAAGCTGGGATGGAGCTTGGAGATTGTACAGCAAACGAGACAATTTCCGTGGACCAATGAAGGTTGGACTTCAACTCCGATGGCCAACCGTTAGATATCGACATTGCCTCGAAGGGATATTTGTGACAATTTCTATAAAAAAGGGCTTTCTTCTTAAAGAATTTGTTTCCTCTTCCGAGCTAGGAGTCTGAATTTAATTTAATTATTTTATCTCCACCTCAAAAGTAGAGAGGACAAATTAAAGTAGAGACGTAGGAAAGGACCAGGCTCCACTGGCTCCACCCAAGAATGTAATTTTTAGTCTATTTTGAGGAGGAATAGGAGAAATTGTGTTAAATCTTCAGTATATTTTTTAAAAATCTGCTTGAGGATGAGAGACAAAGATGGATTTGGGAATCCAAATTTGGGAAATTTGGGGAAACAGATTGCCTCAAAAGTTCCTTCTGGAAAATAATTGTGTTTAAATGTATGTAACTTATGTAACTTATTAGCAGTGTTTCTTAATTTTGGTCAGTTTAAGCCATGTGGACTTCAACTCCTAGAATCCCCCAACCAGAAGGGGTTGAAGTCCACAAAGCTTAAAAGTGACCAAAATTGAGAAATGTTGTTGTATACCAACCAACCAGGATTTACAAATGCATCCAGCCTTTTCCAACAATTTTGCACAACTTCGAATGTTTCCAGACTGTAATCCAGTTCCTCGCAGTGATTTTCGAACTCAGCATGTTCTGAATTTCAACTCCCAGAATTCCCCACTTGCTGTGAGATTAGAGAAGATCACGCCATTAAGACCACCAAGGATTAAAAATAGAAACTTATTTTTATCGAAACCACTACCAAACTACCTTCCATGTAATTATTCGGAGTCTTCCAGATCAGGTCCATCGTTTCAAAGTTACAGCTAAAATAATTCCATGTCTGAATTTTAAAGTCTGCTCTCTTTGTAATGGGTTTCCGATAGGGCCAAATTATATAAGATATAGATAATATAAGATTATATTTTCTGGATGGGAAAAAGGAGCTTAGCAAATATTTTGCGAACAGGAACCCTTGTGTGCAAAAAAAAAAAAAAAAGAATTGTTCATTTTCGTAAACGTGGGTTTGGTCTGTTTGATTGACTTAAAATATATTTTGCAAAACTTTCTGAGCCTGCTGTTGTGATTGATTTTTAGTTGGAGGAGACAAAATGGATTACACAGGACTCGGGGAGGCTGAACGGGGAGGAGGGATAAGTGTGTGAAGTTGTGTGTGAGAGTTCATATGAATTGTGTGGAAGTCTTAGCATATACATTGTCCACTGATAATGCCAAAAAATGGACCAACCACACTATAGCGTCCACATTTTTTTGAAGCCCAACCATTCAGAATTCCGGCAATAGATACAAAGACATAAACAACATTCATATGCTGTGCAAATGACACAACCAACAAGCCAACAAGACTAAAACACTTCCCTGCCATCAAACAACACCCAAGTGAGCATTAATCTAATTCCATGATTAATATTAGATCAACACTCAAGAAGTAAACAAAAGCCCAATCAAGGAATTACCAAACAGATCAACAGTAAACCGTCCAATCAAAGAACCTCCAAGACCACTCCCGCCAACACTGAAAAAGGCGAACTACTAGGTTATAAATTAAGAGCAAATGGCACTCAGCACTGATGATGCTACCTAGTTGGGTCATGAAATGTCTGCAAGAAAACAAACAAGGCCAGAGAGCATCAAGGACCCCACATTCCTCCTCCTCCTCCTCCTCCTCCTCCTCCTCCTCCTCCTCCTCCCTTCTAGCACTGATGATGTTACCTGTTTGATAATGAAACATCTGCATAAAACCCACCAAGCTTAGAACCAAAGGATCTTTTATTTCAACCCTAAGCTACAATCATTCTCCTTTGTTGGAAGGTACCTTTGTTTTAAAGCAGCAACAGAGCCTTTGATGAGGACAATAAACCAATATACCTGATCTTTAGAACATCCACTTAATCGATATTAGAGATCTTCAAAATAGCCAGCTTAATTTAACACCTCATGAATCTTGCCTTCTTCAGAGTTAAGAAACTTTAGAGCAGGGGTCTCCAACCTTGGCCCCTGGAAGCCTGGCGGACTTCAACTCCCAGAATTCCACAGCCAGCTTTGCTGGCTGTGGAACTCTGGGAGTTGAAGTCCGCCAGGCTTCCAGGAGCCAAGGTTGGAGACCCCTGCTTTAGAGTCTTCAAACTTGGAAGGAACAAACAATTGGGGAAAAACAGTAGACCCAATTAGGCAACGCCATCAGTGCTAGCAAAAAAATGGGTTTGTTCTCTGTTTGCATACTACTGCCTTGGCCTATCAATGTGGATGGAAGTGTTCTTGGGGGATCTTTGATTAGGCTGTCAATCAGTAGTGGTATGCCGGTGGTTTGCACTGGTTCTAGCGATCCGGTAGTGCCAGTCAGCAGTTGGCCCCGCCCACCCGGCTCTGCCCTTTCCTGCCCTATATTTCCTCTGTTTGTAGCTCAGATGATAGGTGTGGAAGAGTGAATATCTGTGCCTCAGCTGTTTTACTCACCAACACAGATGGTAAGTAAGTTTTCATGCTTAAAACTGCCCATTCTAGAGTGCTCTGGGCACACCCACAGAACTGGTAATAAAATGTTTTGAATTCCACCACTGTGTCTAATGATGGCTGTTCTGTCCTCATTAACATACTTGAAATCCCCGCGCTTTGATTGGCCAAAGCGCGGGGCTTTCCAATTGGTCAGGCGAGCCGCGCTGATTGGCTCGTTAAGAATCTCCCGCAATTGGTTCGTTCAGAGCGCGGGAGATTCGAAGCGCTGCCATTGGCCACGGCCGCCGCAGCGAAAGGAATAAAAGCCGCGGGCTTTTTTCCTTTCGGCGGTTCGGTTCCAGTTTCTCAAATAAAGAGCTTTGCACTAAGTCACCGACTCCTGGCGTCATTTCGCGGACACGACCCTGGCGACGAGGGTGGGATTCAGACCCTGAACCGAACCCCGTGTCCGACGGAAGCCAGACAAAGCACCGAGATGGCGAAAATCGCACCGCCCGCCCCCTTCAACCCTGCCACCGAAGACTGGGAATCGTTCTCCGACCGATTCCGCATGTACCTCGAGTGCACCGGCATGAAGGACGCCTCGGGCCCACTAAAACGCGCCGTCTTCCTCACCCACTGCGGGACCGAAGTCTTCCAGATGGCCAAAGCGTTGGCCAAGCCCGCCGATGCAACCGCCATGGACTGGGATGTCCTTGAACCCATCCTTCGGCGACACTACGCTCCCAAGGTCCCCATCCTGATCCGGCGCAACGAGTTCTACCGGCGGGACCAGAGATCGGGTGAGAAATTAAACGACTTCGTCGCCGAGCTGCGGCGCCTAGGGGGGCTCTGCGAATTTGATAACCTAAACAACGCCTTGAGAGACCGAATAGTGCTCGGTCTGTGGGACCCTGCCCTCCAGAGCCGGCTGATGGCTAAGGGCGACATCAGCTTAGCAGACGCCCTCACCGCAGCCGCAGCCGCAGAAGCAACCCGAACTTCCGCCGATAGCATGTGCAGACCTGACACGAGGGACCGCGGCGGAAACAACAACCTGGCGAGGTCGACCGAACAAAAAACCGAGATGACTACACACCAGGGCGATTTCCACTCTGCATCCAGCACGTCCGAAGACGAGGAGGACATCCATCGGCTTCAGACTGGGCGCGACCAACGGAACCGGAGAGGTCGTAAGTCAAGGACCAACTGTGCCGGTTGCGGCGGCAACCACCCCAGGTCGGAATGCCGGTTTTTTGATTCCATCTGCCGGCATTGCGACAAAAAAGGGGCACATCGCCCGGGTTTGCCGCCTGAAGAAAAACCGCAGTCCGGCTCGATGGGACCAGAACGACCGGAGGAGGGAGAGCACACCACACCGGACCAGAGATTGCCACTCGGACAGCCGATGGGACCGGATCGGACGATCCTCGCGAGGCGGCGACAACTGGCGGAGAGAGGAGACCCACCAGACGGTCACCATCGGACACGCCATCACCAACGACGCCTGGAAAATCCACGTCGAGGTACGCATCGAGGGCCAGCCGTGTAAAATGGAGGTAGACTCCGGGTCCTACCTCTCCATGATTGCATGGCACGAGATAAAGCGGTTGGTGCCTACCCTCCAAAGGAGGAACGTAGACAACCAGAGACTCATTGTAAAGGACTACCAGGGAAACCGCATCCCGGTAGTCGGCACCAAGAGTTTTGACATAACGTATAAGGGGCGCACCGAACGACTCCCCCTAACGATCATCGACCGCGACCGCCCAAGCCTACTGGGACTGCAATGGTTCACCCCGCTCGACATCGCCCTCACGGGAGTCAACCACGTCACCGATGACGGCTGGGAACAGCGACTAGCCCAGGAGTTCCAAGAGGTCTTCGACGGAAATCTGGGCAAGTACCGAGGGCCCCTTATCTCGTTCGACCTAGACCCTAAGGTCCCCCCCAAACGCCTGAAACCTAGGCGGGTGCCATTCGCACTGAAACCCAAAATAGACGAGCAAATTGATAAGCTCGTCAAACAGGGGGTATTGCAGCCCATAGACCACGCCCGGTGGGAGACCCCCATAGTCACCCCGATCAAGCCAGACGGGTCGGTGAGAATCTGTGGGGACTATAAGGCCACCCTAAATGGCGCGCTGCAACAAAGTGCCTACCCCGTCCCAATAGTGCAACACCTACTGCACTCACTGGGAGGGGGCAAGGTTTTCGCCAAGCTCGATCTCGCCCAGGCATACCAACAGTTGCCGGTCGACGAGCAAACGGCAGAAGCACAGACCATCGTCACCCACCGGGGAGCATTCAAATGCAACCGACTCCAATTCGGAGTCAGCGTGGCACCGGGCATATTTCAGAGCCTGATGGAGAGGCTATTGCAAGGTATCAAGGGGGTGGTACCTTATTTCGATGACGTCCTAGTGTCAGCACCCAACCAAGCCGAACTAGAAAGTCGACTAAGAGAGGTCCTAACTAAATTTAAAGAGACGGGACTAAAAGTAAAAAGGGAAAAATGCCAACTGTGCACGGAACGAGTGGAATTCTTGGGCTACCTCCTAGACCGGCACGGCATTCACCCCACAAGCAAAAAAATCAAGGCCATCAAAGAGGCCCCCACCCCTAAATCAAAGACTGAACTACAAGCATTCTTGGGGTTACTGAACTTTTACAATGTTTTCCTACCCCAAAAGGCGACGGCGGCGGAGCCCTTGCATAGGCTCCTAGACAAGGCGGCGACCTGGACTTGGGGGAAACGGGAGCAAGCCGCCTTCCAAAAAACAAAGGACCTCCTCACCTCCGACGCCGTCCTCATACAATTCAACGAGACCCTGCCTCTGGCTGTCACTTGCGACGCATCACCCTTCGGCGTCGGCGCTGTCCTCAGCCATACCCTTCCCGACAGAAAAGAAGCACCCATCGCGTTCTTTTCAAGGACCCTCACCAAACCGGAGCGGAACTATAGCCAGCTGGACAAAGAGGCTCTGGCTATAGTTGCCGCCATAAAACGATTCCACGAATACCTCTACGGCCGGCCCTTCACCATTATAACGGACCACAAGCCGTTGCTGGGAATCCTTGCAGGGAACCGGGCCACCCCGAACATTCTGTCTCCCCGAATGACAAGGTGGTCCGAGTTCCTGGCGGCCTACAACTACGAACTCATACACAGACCGGGTAAGACGATCTCCCATGCAGACGCATTAAGCCGCTCGCCGCTACCGGAACCCGACTCTGACCCAGCACCCACGACGACCACCCTCAGCATCGAGACTCTACCCAACCTGCCCATAACCGCGTCAGACATTGCCCGAGAAACTAATAAAGACAGGCGTCTGGCGCGGGTTTTGCATTGGGTAGAGAAAGGGTGGCCGGAAAGGGACAACGACGAGTCCGTCAAGACGTTTCGAAACCGCCAAACGGAACTCTCGTTGTTAAAAGGGTGCATCCTATGGGGAGACAGGGTGGTCATTCCGGACAAACTACAGGGGAAGGTTTTGGAAATGCTGCATGAGGGGCACCCTGGCATCGTGAGGACTAAAGCCCTGGCCAGAAGTTACGCTTGGTGGCCAGGGATGGACAAACAGATAGAGGCCTGGGTAGCTAGGTGCCAACGATGCCAGGAGACAAGGCCCAGCCCACCCACAGCACCCGTCCTAGAGTGGGAAACCCCAAGGGGACCTTGGTCCAGAATCCATATAGACTTCGCCGGGCCCACAAATGGACACACCTTCCTCATAACAGTTGACGCTTACTCCAACTGGCTGGAGGTAAGCAACATGAAGACAACAACCACGGAGGCCGTGACCAAAGAACTCTGCAAACTCTTTGCAACACACGGCCTCCCAGACATCGTCGTCTCCGACAATGGGCCCCAGTTTACCTCGCTGGAGTTCGAGAAATTCCTGGCGGAAAGGGGCATCCGCCACGCACTAACAGCACCGGTGCATCCGGCGGCGAACGGTAGGGCGGAATGGATGGTCCAATTCACCAAAAAGACCATCCGGAAAATGGACCACGGAGAGATCCAAGAAAAAATCAACAGACTTCTCTTTACACAACACATAACCCCGAATACCACTACCAACAAAAGCCCAGCCGAACTACTAATGGGTAGAAAGCTAAGGTCCCCACTCGACAGATTACACCCTACGTATAACCCGGAGCGGCCCCCAGACTCAAGCACAAAAAACCGAACGTTCGCACCCGGGGACCCCGTATATGCGAAAAACCTGACGGGAGACCCTCTATGGATCCCAGCCGTCATCACCCAAGCAACAGGCCCACACTCGTACCGGCTACAAACAGCAGACAGACGAGCGTGGAAATGACACATCGACCAACTTAGGTCGAGGACCGCAAGCGAACCCAACTCCCGTAATGCAAGCCAAGGGGGGAGGGAATACCCAGGTGACCGAATACAAGGAAGAATAAACCAGCAGTACTCACCGAAACGCAGCCATCACGACCCCTCGCCAGAAAAGAACAGCCAAGCCAGCTCGACCGACCCGGAAAGACCGAGCGGGAGCGGCGAAACCCGTAGCTCAACCAACCCGGAAGGCCCAGGAGGGAGCCACGGAGAAAGAACCGGCCTGATCGACCAGCCGGTTCTCACAGCAGCAAGAGCAACCAAAATCCCGACTGAACCGGCCGGGATCCCGCTTACAACTGAGTTGCGCAGGTCAAGTAGGACCAGACGGAGCCCCGCCTACCTACGTGACTACGCAACGTAAGGACTGAACCAAGAGGGGAGGGGTGTTCTGTCCTCATTAACATACTTGAAATCCCTGCGCTTTGATTGGCCAAAGCACGGGGCTTTCCGATTAGTCAGGCGAGCCGCGCCGATTGGCTCGTTAAGAATCTCCCGCGATTGGTTCGTTCAGAGCGCCGGAGATTCGAAGCGCTGCCATTGGCCACGGCCGCCGCAGCGAAAGGAATAAAAGCTGCGGGCTTTTTTCCTTTTGGCGGTTCGGTTCCAGTTTCTCAAATAAAGAGCTTTGCACTAAGTCACCGACTCCTGGCATCATTTCGCGGACACGACAATGGCTATATGATCATGGCTTGCAGTCCAATCCATGGCTTTGAGTTGAAGGCCGATGGTGGCTTGCAGAGGGAAGACGATTCTAACAAAATGAAATTTAGTATAGAGAAAAGTAAAATCCTACACTTAAGCAAAAAACCCCACAAATACACACATAGACTGGAGTGAAACTAGGCTCAATAGCAGGAACTGTGAGAGGGAACTTGGAGTCTTAGTGGACCCCCAGCTAAAGAGGAGCCAGCCGTGTGCAGCAGCAGCCAAAAAAGCTAATGCAATCCTAAATTGTGTTAATATGGGGATACAATCCAGATCAAGGGAGGTACTAATACTACTCTATAAAGCCTTAGTAAGGCCACACCTAGAGTACTGCATCCAGCTTTGGTCACAACATTATAAAAAAGATGTTGAGACTCTAGAAAAAGTGCAGAGAAGAACAAACAGGATGATGAGGGGACTGGAGGCTAAAACATATGATGAACGGTTGCAGGAACTGGGCTTGGCTAATCTAGGGAAGAGAAGGACCAGGGGAGACAGGATAGCTGTCTTCCAATGTTTGAGGGGCTGCCACAGAGAGGAGGAAAGGGTCAAGTTATTTCCCAAATCCCCCAAAGGCCAGACAAGGAATAATGGATGGAAACTGAACAAGGAGAGATTCAACCTGGAAATAAGGAGAAACTTTCTGACAGGGAGAACAATCAACCCATGGAACAGAAGTTGCCCTCGGAAGTTGTGCCATCATTTGAGACCTTCAAGAAGAGAATAGGCTCCCATCTGTTAGAAATGGTGAAGGATCTCCTTCTTGAGCAGGGGGTTGGACTAGATGACCTACAAGGTCCCTTCCAACTCTGGTTATCTGTTATCTGATTAATTTCGTTGGGACACTAACACCATCTTTGCAATGGGATCCATACAAAGATTGGACATATTCCCATTCCACCCAGCTTCCTGTAAGTGAAAAACTGCTTTCTAGTATAATAAAAATATACTACATGTATGAGGAAGAACGGGAAATCTTTTCCAGGTAACATCAAAATGGGAACCTACCTACCACTCACATTATCTTCCAGACTGTGGAATTGATTGTTCAGGATTCCTGCGATAATCTCCAAATGGCCTTTCTTGATGGTCAAACATCTATCGATGGGGCTTTCAACTGGATTTTTGTGATTTGGACATGTCAACCCATCCATTTTTTTGGGGGGAGCGAAAGACATTCCTCCCCACAACCCAACAACGAGCTGTCATTGGCCCCTGTGCCAATGTAGCTCCCCTTTCTTTAGAATCTGTGCTCCTGTTTGCCATTCAAGATAACCTTGATCTGATACTCAGTTGTCATCTCCAGGATGGATAGGGGGGTATTGTAGGGCCATGGGGTGGGGCTGGCATGAGGAAATGATTGTGTCAGCTTTGGGGAGCCATATTTCACTTAGAAGCTTGAAAGCTGCTGTTAAGTATGGAGCATGGGCGAGAAAGAATGGAGACGAGCCTCTGGAACGGTGAACTTCAACTCTTTATTTACATAGTGACCGCTCAAAACTCCATGGCAGTTATAGCCCTCCTTATATAGGCAACCCAATAACTATTAACCAATAACAATCTAGGAATGCTAGCTCCCTTAACCAATAAGAACGCTCCGTTAATGGCCAATCGGATTCCCCGGAACGGGCCAATCCGATCCTGCCGTTAACAGCCAATCAGAAGTGCAGGGCCAGAACCCTGCACTTGACTCCAAGCTTAAGATATCTTTATTAAGGCCTATGCCTTCACAACACCCCTTCCCCCTGGCTTCTGTTTACAGGGCGCAGTTACATAGTCCTTTAGGTAGGACGGTTGCTTTATTAGTCTTTTTGATTTTCGCTGTGTGTTTTGCATTTGGCTACAATCTCGCTGAGGTAGATCGTTGTTTGTCGACAGGGTTACCTCTGGTTCAGAGTTCACGTTTCCATCGTCACCAATATCTTCGGCAACTCCCTGAGGTGAATCTATTCCCTTCTCTAGTTCCAATTCCTGTGTCTCTATTCTGCCATCATTCCCTTCGAACAGGTTTTCTTCTAATTGAAATTCGTCTTCTTCCGTATCTCCCCCCCCCCAGTTTGGTCATAAGGGAGTTCAGAATTGCCCGACCGGAGCCGTGATCGTAATTGATCGACATGGCGTTTCCATAGTCTATCGTCAAGGCATTGTACAAGGTAGGATCTCGGGCCGGTTACACGAACTATTGTCGCCTCTACCCACAGCGGATCGCCCGATAGGTTTTTTGCGTATACTAAATCACCTACCTGGAAGGCACGACATCGGCCGCTGGATCCTAGTGGTTTTTCCGGTTCATAAGCTGGGTGTAACCAGTCGAGGTGGGAGCAGAGTTTTAGTCCCATTAGCAGTTCGGTGGGAGTTTTGTTGGTGATGCTATGAGCTGTGATGTGTTGTAGAAAAAGGATTCGGTTGATTTTGTCGTCGATGTTATTGTAGTCTAATTTCTGCAAGGTTTTCTTAACAAATTGGACCATGCGCTCAGCTCTGCCATTGGTCGCAGGGTGCACAGGCGAGGTGAGCGCATGTCAGATGCTGCGGTCAGCCAGGTACTGCCCGGAGGAAAGCGCGGTAAATTGGGGCCCGTTGTCAGATACCAGAACGTCTGGTAATCCGTGGGTTGCAAACAGTCTTTCCAATTTTTTGATAACCACTTCAGTGGTTGTGTTCGTCATGCGCTGAATCTCGAGCCAATTCGAGTAGGCATCGATGGTTAGAAGAAAGGTGTGGCCTTTGGTCGGCCCCGCAAAATCCAGGTGAATACGGGACCAGGGTCCTCGTGGTGTCTCCCATTCGGTAGGGATGGCTTTTGGTGGGGCGTTGCTCACTTCCTGGCATCTATGACAAGCTTTAACCCAATTTTTGATTTGCTTGTCAATGCCTGGCCACCATGCGTAGCTTCGTGCAAGGGCTTTCATCCGCACGATACTGGGGTGGCCATCGTGCAAAGTTCTCAGTACTGCTTTTTGGAGTCATTCTGGGATAATGACTCTATTGCCCCAGATGACACAGCCTTTTTGAGAGAACAACTCCGTTTGTCGAGTCTTGAATGGTGTGAAGTCATCTGATAATTGGTCCAATGGCCATCCGCGTTCTACCCAGCCTAGGACTCGTGCCAAGGTGGGGTCGCGTCTGGTTTCTCTCGCAATATCTCGAGCGGTTAGTGGCGGCGAGTGGAGTGTTTCAATTTGTAATGTGGTTACCGTTGGTGCGGGATTGTTGAGAGTCTCTGGAAGCGGTGCTCGGCTCAATGCGTTGGCGTGGGGAATGGCTTTCCCCGGGCAGTATTGCAGCCGATAATTATAAGCAGCCAAGAATTCTGACCAGCAAGTCATCCTGGGGGATAATATGTAGGGAGTCGGCTTATCTCCGGCTATTATCCCCAATAACGGTTTATGGTCAGTCATGATAGTAAAAGGCCGGCCATACACATACTCGTGAAATCTTTTAACGGCCGATACAATTGCGAGTGCTTCTTTATTGATTTGGCCATAATTTTGCTCAGTTTTTGAAAGTGTCTTTGAAAAATATGCATCAGGGGCTTTGTTACCATTAGGCAGTACATGGCTCAGAATGGCGCCCACTCCGAAGGGCGAAGCATCACATGTGATATTTAACGGCAAAGTCTCATTGTACTGCATGAGTACAGAGTCAGAAGTCAGTAGTTTTTTTACATTACGGAAGCCTGTTCTTCTTTATGACCCCATAACCAATTTGCTTTCTTGTCTAGCAAACGATGTAACGGCTCAGCGACAGTTGCTTTATGTGGTAGAAATACATTATAAAAGTTGATGAGGCCTAGGAACGCCTGGAGATCGGCCTTATTCCGAGGCCTGGGAGCGTTTTTTATTGCTCTAAATTTACTGTCGGTAGGGTGAATACCCTGACTGTCAATTAGGTACCCTAAAAACTCAGCACTATCTGTACACAATTTACACTTATTCTTTTTCACCTTAAGACCGGCATCTTGGAATTTTTGTAGGACCAACTTTAAACAATCCCGTAAGATTTTTTTTGTAGGTGCAGCAATTAATACATTGTCAAAGTAGGGGACCATGCCTTTAATCCCTTGTAGTAGCCTCTCCATAAGGCTCTGAAATATCCCCGGGGCTACACTGACTCCGAATTGGAGCCGGGTACATTTAAAGGCACCTCGGTGTGTCACAATCATTTGTGCCTGTGCCGTCTTTTCATCAACAGGTAATTGCTGATATGCCTGAGCTAAGTCTAATTTGGCGAAGACTTTTCCACCCCCCAGGGAATGGAGGAGATGCTGCACCACTGGCACCGGATATGCATTTTGCTGTAGGGCATGGTTCAGGGTGGCCCGGTAGTCCCCACAAATTCGGATTGAACCATCCGGCTTAATGGGTGTTACGATTGGGGTTTCCCAGGCAGAGTGATCAGTAGGTTCTAGCACCCCCTGAGCTATTAGTTTATCGAGTTGTTCATCGATTTTCGGCTTTAAGGCAAATGGAACTCGACGAGGCTTAAGGCGGATGGGAGCTATCTTTGGATTAAGGCTGAATGATATTGGGATCCCCTTGTACTCGCCTAATTTTTCCGCGAATACGTCCTTGAATTCATGGATGAGGTCCTCCTCCCAGTCACTTCCGCTGACTCGGTTTATGCCTGCCACTTCAATGCCAAGTGGCGCGAACCATTGGAGACCTAGCAGACTAGGCCGATCTTTGTCGATCACAGTTAGTGGTAAGTACGCTGTGTGCTTCTTGAATGAGACCTGGACTTGGCAGGAACCAACAACAGGGATTCGATTCCCTTGATAGTCCTTGAGAATAAGTTTTTGGAAGCGGAGGTCTTGGCGCTGGATCATGGGGATGAGCTGCTTGAGGGTCTTCCAGGACACCATTGAGAGGGACGATCCCGAGTCGACTTCCATGTGGCAAGGCTGGTTCTTGATGGCCACTGTAATTCGGATTTTCTTGGCATCCAAGGCAGAAGTGTGACCGATAGTGATAGTATGGTGAGCCTCTTCTCGCTGCAAAACTTGGTTTCTGTAGGAGTGGTTTACTGGTTCTCGCTTTACAGGACGGTTTCCTGTCGATTGGCGATAGTTAGCCCCTTTTGAGGCCTGGCCAGGTCCTTGTAAACTTTGGCAAACCCGTCCGATGTGGCCTCTCTTCCCGCACTCATGGCAGAGCGCGTCGCGGAATTTGCATTCGGACCTGGCATGGTTGGCTCCACAGCCAGCACAAGGGTGTAGGGACTTCGGGTGGTGGTCCCAGTCGGACCGCAGTCAATGGACCTCTTCTTCGTCGCTGTCTGACAACGAAGAGAGGTCCTCGTGGTGTGTCGTTGAAAGCTGCCCTTCTGACTTGGATAAAATTTCGCTTGTCGGTTGGTGTACCGGAGCGTGGTTGCGGCGTAATTGTGCAGCTGACTTCCTGGTTGCTTCTGCTGCAGTAGCATCGGTAATGGCATCGGCAAGGCTGATGTCGCCTTTCGCCATCAGCTTGCTTTGCACGCCTGGTGCATCTAATCCCAGAACTATTCGATCTCTCAGTGCCTCTTCCAAATCGGTGAATCCGCAGAGGCCTCCCAGGTTTCGGAGGTCTGCTATGAAGTCGGTGACGCTTTCTCCTTTTCGCTGGTTTCTCTGATAGAACTTGTGCCATCTCACGAGCGTGGGCACGGTCGGTGCGTAATGAGCTCTTAGTAGGGCTTCGAGGTCGTCCCAATCCATCGTCTTCACTTCGGTAGGTTTGGCTAGTGCTTTAGCCATCTTAAATACGGTTGGACCGCAATGCGTTAGGAATACCGCCCGTTTATTCCCAGCTGTGGCATCCTTTAAATTGTTAGTTTCCAAAAACATTTGGAAACGATCCATGTAGGACTCCCAGCCCTCTTGCACTGGATTGAACGGAGCGGGTGGTACGATGACGTCGGACATGGTTCCATTGTGTAGCGCTGTCAGCCACGTGCTCGGTGTTTCTTCTTAGTTCAGTCAGCTCAGACGTCTCCATATCCCATCCTCGTCGCCAGTGTTAAGTATGGAGCATGGGCGAGAAAGAATGGAGACGAGCCTCTGGAACAGTGAACTTCAACTCTTTATTTACATAGTGACTGCTCAAACTCAATGGCAGTTATAGCCCTCCTTATATAGGCAACCCAATAACTATTAACCAATAACAATCTAGGAGCGCTAGCTCCCTTAACCAATAAGAACGCTCCGTTAATGGCCAATCGGATTCCCCGGAACGGGCCAATCCGATCCTGCCGTTAACAGCCAATCAGAAGTGCAGGGCCAGAACCCTGCACTTGACTCCAAGCTTAAGATATCTTTATTAAGGCCTATGCATTCACAACAGCTGCCCCATTTAGGGCCTGGGAATTTGGAAGGAGGGACTTTATAGAAAGGTGGAAGATTAGACTCTAAAACAGTCCAATAACGTGTTTTTTTTTGCTTTTGTTGTTAACCCTAACCCTAACCCCACCCCATGGCCCTACAATGCCATCCTGAAGATGTTGAGTGTTGAGTGTTGAGCCTGAAGTTGGCATAAGTGTAGCCATTTTATTTAGCTCATTTCTTTTTGAATGGGTTTCATCCCTTGGAAACCTGGCAGGTACCTTGAATGTCAAACAGGAATACAAATTCTAGAGAAAGAGGAACTACATTTGCACAGGTGACAATGGCAGCTTGTTTGGGGGAGGGGGTGGAAGGCTGCTTAAAATGTCTTGCCCTCCCTCCAAAACGGGTGGGTTGATAGTCAAATCATACTAGACAACAAATAAAACAATATACATTGTAAAGATTCAACCAACACGGTTACAGTCATAAGTGGGAAGAGATAGATAATAGGAAGGATGACAAGAATAGTAACACAGTCTTAATAAATAATTTGACAGTGTTGAGGGAATGATTTGTTTAGCAGAGGGATGGCATGCAGGGAAAAACTGTTTTGTGTCTAGTTGTTGTGTTGTGTAATGCTCTATGGTGTCGCTTTGAGGGAAGGAGTTGAAACAGTTTATATCCAGGATGTGAGGGGTCTGTAGATATTTTCACAGCCCTCTTTTTGACTCCTGCAGGATACAGGTCCTCGATGGAAGGCAGGTGGGTAGCCATTGTTTTTTCTGCAGTCCTGATTATCCTCTGAAGTCTGTGTCCGTCTTGTTGGGTCACAGAACCAAACCAGATAGTTATAGAGTTGCAGATGACAGACCCCATCATTCCTCTGTAGAACTGGATCATCAGCTCCGTGTGCAGTTTGAGGTTTCTGAGTTGGCGCAGAAAGGACATTCTTTGTTTTGATCCCATTGCAAAGATAGTGTTAGTGTCCCAATGAAATGAATCGTCTTCCTTCTGCAAGTCACCATTAGCCTCCGACTCAAAATCATGGATTGGACTGTAAGCCATTATTAAATAGCCATTATTGGACAGCCTAATCAAAGCTCCCCCAAGGACATTCCCATCAACATCAATTCTCTTCAAGACTTTGGAAGACTTTCAGCTTTGTTCGGGTATTTTCCCACGTCATTATAGTTGTGCTTTTAAAGTTGTAGCAACGTTTCAGCAGAATCTCATCTGCCCTCATCAGGCTTCTGCGTTGGGTTTGTCTGTGAGTCAGATTTTTCTCAGAAGCCTGATGATGGCAGATGAGATTCTGCCAAAATGTTGCTACAACTTTAAAAGCACAACTATAATGACGTGGGAAAATACCTGAACAAAGCTGAATGCCACATATGTGTGTGTGTGTGTGTGTGTTTTCGTAGATTTTCATGGGTACAGGTATGTAGGTCGAGGTGTGTTTGGGTCTTTTCCCATGTAAGATTAAGAGTATCTTGGTGACGTTTTGGCGAGGTCCCACTTGCCATCCTCCCACTTTTAGCTTCATGCCAGTGCAAGCAGTGTGTGATCGGAGCTGCCGTCTCTCTATATATACTGGTCTCCAACCAGCCAAGCACACCAGCCCCCACCAGTATATATAGAGAAACGGCAGCTCTGATCACACACTGCTTGCACTGGCACGAAGCCAAAAGCACCAGCCTGAGGATGGCGAGTGGGACCTCGTTGAAACATCGCCAAGATAAACTTAATCTTACCAAACACACCTAGACCTACATACCCGTACACGTAAAAAACTACAAAAACAAATATTGTACCTCTACGGGGAGGAAACCTTCCAGCTAACCAGGCCCTATGAGAAACTCGAAGTCCGAAGAGCCACCATCTTGTGTGATCTCACATTCCTACGCAATTGCCGAGACAAAAATGTGATTCCCCACATGCTTCCAACTCAAATTCCATTCCAAAACTTCAGCCACTGAAAGGATCCTGAAAAGAAAGGAATTAGAAATCAGAAACGAACTCCACAAGAAAAGATTCCTGCTAGATCAAACCAACAGAGACCTACTCACACTCCATCTCAAACTCAGCAACAAAATCCACCCAGCATTCTGGGACAAATCCAAACAACAAGCCTTCTGGAGAGCTGAAACAGAAACCTCCCACAAGACAGACACACACACCAGGAAACTCCACAGACTAGAGAAACGCCAGAAACCCAACCCTCCCCCACAACAACACATGAAACAAACAGTACACAACCTATCAGACAGAACCCTCACCATAGCAGAAACCAATGTCCTTCTCAAAGGATTCAACTTTGCAGTCGCCCCCAAACGCATCCCCACTGAAAACATTATATGCAGAGTTGAAGCAAACCAAACCGAAATCAGCCCAGATGCAGCCAAACAAAATCAGACTTGAAGTCAGCAACGTCCTCTGCTCCAGCAACCCACCCAGAAGCAACCTACAGAGAGAAGAACAAAAAGCACTCGCCAACCTGAGGAAAGACAGCAACATAATCATTCTCCCAGCACACAAAGGCAACACCACAGTTGTAATGAACACATCGGACTGCCACTCCAAACTATCCAACCTACTCCAAGATCCTGCTTACAAACCTCTGAATACTGACCCCACCACCTACCTAGAAAAAGCCACCAAATTCAAAATAAAAACATCTCCCATCAGTGAGAGATCCAGCGGAAAATCATCCTCAGAGATAAATCATCCAGATGCCCTAAGCTCTTATGGCCTCCCCAAGATACACAAAGAAGGAATACCACTCAGACCCATAGTCAGCTCCATAGGCTCATCTCTACAGAATCTTGCCAAATTTCTCACTTGCATTAATAAGCCATTGCAATGGGGTCCAATGACATATAGCAGGTCCTGCAAGGATTGCCATAAATCAAAGAGCCCGGAGCTGGTCTCCAGCTCTATCCTTTATGTTATGAACTAATAAAACGCTTAAATAAAGTTTATCAAAACCTTTAGAAAATAGCAGGGTTCTAGTCCTGCACTTCTGATTGGCCGATAATAGCGATATCGGATTGGTCCATTCAGGAGAATCTGATTGGCTGTTAACGAGCCACTCTCATTGGTTAAGGGGGTTAACACTCCACGTTTCTTACTGTTACTAGATCAGCAGCTTGCCTATAAAAAGGCTGCTGCTGCCCTAGGTTTTTGCTCTGTTCAGAATGATTAATAAAGAGTTGAAGTTCACTGTTCACCGTCTTGTCTCCATTCCTTGCACCCATGCGCAGAACTTAACATTGGCGACGAGGATGGGACTCGGAGACGTCAGAGCTGACTGAACACTACAGAGCACCAAACAGAGCACGTGGCTGAAGGTGCATCAACGGCGGAAACCATGACCGGCGGCACCATACCACCCGCTGCATTCGACCCGGCACAAGAAGACTGGGACTCATACATGGAACGGTTCCAGATGTTTCTGGAGACCAACAACTTGAAGGATGCCACTACTGGGAAAAAGAGAGCGGCATTCCTGACTCACTGTGGATCTGCCATTTTTAAGATGGCTAAGGCACTGGCGAAACCGGCTGAGGTGAAATCCATGGACTGGGACGTCCTCGAGCCCCTCCTACGGGCCCCCTATGCACCTACCGTACCAACACTTGTCTGAAGACATGAATTTTACCAGAGAGACCAGTGGAAAGGAGAGAGCACTGCAGATTTCATCGCGGATCTCCAGAACCTGGGAGGCCTCTGCGGGTTCACTGACCTCGAAGAAGCTCTAAGAGACCGAATAGTTCTGGGACTAGATGCACCACACGTACAAAGTAAGCAGATGGCGAAAGGCAACATCAGCCTAGCAGATACCATAGCTGATGCTACTGCAGCAGAAGCAACCAGGAAGTCGGCTGCCCGAATGCGCCACACCAACGCCTTGCTCCGCCAACTCACCGGCGAAACCTCACCTCGCCTTGAGGGACATGCAATGGCAACCCACCACGAGGACCTCGAATCGTCATCAGAAAGTGATGAGGAAGAGGTCAACCGGCTTTGGTCTGAATGAGACCAACGCCACCAGCGTAACCAGAGACTGCAGTATCAATGCGCAGGTTGTGGGGCAAACCACCCACGATCAGACTGCAAATTCCTCGACGCGCTCTGCCATGTTTGTGGGAAGAGAGGCCACATCGGAAAGGTCTGGAGAAGCAAGCAAGGATCCAGCCCACTTCAGAGGGGGACCAACTACCACCAAACCACAGGAAGTCGTCCTGTGAATCGGGAACATTCGAACCACCAATGGAACAACCACTCCTACAGAAATAAACCACTAGCCCATTCAACGAAACGAGAAGAGGCACACCAAACCATTACGATTGGTCACGCCTCATCATTAGATGCAAAGAAGATCCGAGTGAAGGTCGCCATCGAAAACCAGCCCTGCATGATGGAAGTCGATTCAGGATTGTCTCTCTCGATGGTTTCCTGGAAGACCCTTAAACAATTAATCCTTGCTGTCCGGTGGCAAGACCTCAGAATCTAAAGAATCATACTCAAGGACTATCAGGGAAACCGAATTCCAGTCATTGGATCCAGCCTAGTCCAGGTCTCATTCAAAAATCGTACTGCATCTTTACCATTGACCGTCATCGACCGTGATCAGCCTAGCTTGTTAGGCCTTCAATGGTTCGCTCCACTTGGGATTGAGGTAGCCAGCATTCACCAAACCAGCAGCGACGACTGGGAGGAGGCGCTCGTCCAGGAATTCCAGGACATCTTTGCAGACAAACTAGGCAAGTACAAGGGAACCCTGATATCATTTAACCTTAACTCTGAAGTAGCCCCCATCCGCCTTAAGCCTCGTCGAGTACCTTTTGCCCTTAAACCAAAGATTGACGAGCAGCTTGATAAATTAATAGCCCAGGGTGTTTTAGAACCAACCGACCATGCTCCTTGGGAAACCCCAATCGTAACACCCATCAAACCGGATGGATCGTTAAGGATTTGTGGGGACTACCGTGCCACCCTGAATCACGCCCTTCAACAGAACGCTTACCCAGTGCCGGTGGTACAACACCTCCTCCATTCCCTGGGGGGGGGGAAGTCTTCGCTAAATTGGATTTAGCACAGGCATACTAACAACTGCCTGTAGATAAAAAAACAGCAGAGGCACAAACGATCGTTATGCACCGAGGCGCTTTTAAGTGCAACCGACTCCAATTCGGAGTTAGCGTAGCCCCAGGGATTTTTCAGAGCTTGATGGAGAGACTATTACAGGGAATAAAAGGGGTCGTACCATACTTTGATGACGTTTTAATTGCTGCCCCGAATAGAGAAATACTAAAGGAGTGTCTTAGACTGGTTCTCCAGAAATTTAAAGACTCCGGCCTTAAGGTTAAAAAAAAAAAAGTCAACTGTGTACAGATAAAGTAGAGTTCCTGGGGTACCTAATCGATAAACAAGGCATTTACCCCACCAATAGCAAGTTAAGAGCAATCAAGAACGCTCAAGACCCAGAAATAAGACTGATCTCCAAGCTTTCCTGGGGCTTATTAATTTTTACAACATCTTCCTGCCCCACAAAGCGACCATAGCTAAGCCCCTACATCGGCTTCTCGACAAAAAAGCAACCTGGGTCTGGGGACACCAAGAGGAGCACGCGTTCCAACAAGTGAAAAACCTATTAACTTCAGATGCTGTTTTAATGCAGTATAACGAGACTTTGCCTTTAACAATCACATGTGATGCGTCACCATTTGAAGTAGGAGCCATTTTGAGCCATGTGTTACCAAACGGTAGTGAAGTCCCTATTGCCTATTTTTCAAGGACTCTATCAAACGCTGAACGTAACTATAGTCAAATCGATAAAGAGGCTCTTGCTGTTGTATCTGCTGTAAAACGGTTTCATGAATATGTATATGGATGAGTTTTTACTATTGTTACCAACCACAAACCTTTGCTGGGAATTATAGTGGGAGACAAGCCAACCCCCTATATATTATCACCTAGAATGACTTGCTGATCAGAGTTTTTGGCTGCGTACAATTATAAGCTGCAACACCACCTGGGGAAAGCCATTCCCCACGCTGACGCGCTGAGCCGTGCACCACTTCCGGAAACTGTCAACGACCCAGCTCCAACCCTTACAATGCTCCAGATTGAAACGCTACATTCACCGCCACTAACAGCTAGAGATATCGCGATTGAAACAAAACGCGATCCTATCTTAATGCGAGTTCTTAGCTGGGTCGAACGGGGATGGCCGGTAGATCGAACCCCTGACAACTTCATCCCCTTCAAGAACCGGCAAACAGAACTGTTTTCGCAAAAAGGCTGCATCCTATGGGGGGATGGAGTCGTCGTTCCAGAGTGGTTACAACGAGTGGTATTAAAGACACTGCATGAGGGTCACCCCGGCATCGTGCATATGAAAGCGCTCGCATGAAGCTATGCGTGGTGGCTGGGCATCGACAAACAGATCGAAGCCTGGGTAAAGATTTGTTATAAGTGCCAGGAAGTTAACAATGCCCCACCTAAAGCAACTCTGACAGAATGGGAAACACCCCGGGGACCGTGATCCTGCATCCATATTGACTTTGCGGGACCTACTAAGGGACACATGTTCCTCCTAACAGTGGATGTCTATTCAAACTGGCTCGAGATCCACGAAATGAAGAGTACCACAACTGAGTCCGCCATCCGGAAGTTAAACAGATTATTCGCAACGCATGGACTGCCAGACGTTCTGGTATCCGACAACGGACCCCAGTTTACCGCGCTTCCTTTTGAACAATATTTAGCGGACCAGGGTATTCGCCATGCGCTAACTTCGCCAGCGCACCCTGCAGCTAACGGAAGAGCCGAGCGCATGGTATAGTTTGTTAAAAAAACCCTCTACAAAATGGACTATGGGGACATTGAAGATAAAATAAACAGAATACTCCTACTCCAACACATCACTCCACACAGCGTCACCAACAAGACTCCAGCTGAACTATTGATGGGATGCAAACTTTGCTCCCACCTCGACCTGCTTCACCCATCTTATGAACCAGAGAAACCCTGTGGATCTAGCGGAAAATGCTGCGAGTTCAAGATAGGTGACTTAGTTTTCGCCAGAAACCTTTCCGGTGAACCGTTGTGGGTCGAGGCCACTGTAATTCAAGTCACTGGACCCAGGTCATACCGGGTGAAAACCTGCAACAGAAAAATATGGAAACGCCACATAGATCAGCTTCGCTCGAGGCTACAACCTAGTTTCCATGACTCCGGTAACTCCCAAACTGAGGGGGGAGGGGATGTCAAAGAAACCGAATTCGAGATGGCGGAAAGCAGGAACGAAAGAAGTCAGCAATCAGGTGTAACAAACGAAGAAGGATCAAGGAAGGGCATGGCCTCACCACAGAGGAACACCTCAACAGAGGCAAGCCCGCAAAGGCCAGAGGACAACGACGAGAACATTAGTGGCACTGAGTCTTCCAATGAGGAACCACCGGCATCTGACTTGCCTGAAAACGTCCCGCCAAAACAGGGTTACAGACAAGAATCGGTGGGACAGCGCAAATCCAATAGACAGTCAAAACAACCTTCATACCTTAGAGATTACATCACCGCACCCCCTAAATGGAACCCGGGGGGAAGGGTTGTTGTGAACTAATAAAACGCTTAAATAAAATTTATCAAAACCTTTAGAAAATAGCAGGGTTCTAGTCCTGCACTTCTGATTGGCCGATAATAGCGAGATTGGATTGGTCCGTTCAGGAGAATCTGATTGGCTGTTAACGAGCCACTCTCATTGGTTAAGGGGGTTAACACTCCACGATTCTTATTGGTTACTAGATCAGCAGCTTGCCTATAAAAGGGCTGCTGCTGCCCTCGGTTTTTGCTTTGTTCGGAATGATTAATAAAGAGTTGAAGTTCACTGTTCACCGTCTCATCTCCGTTCCTTGCGCCCATGCGCAGAACTTAACACTTTATACTTTACTTCTAACCACATACATGCTTCGCAACTTCACTAACCGTCACTTTCTGCAAACACCTGGGTATGTTATTGTTCTTCCTATTTTAAACATATCCATACAAATGCTGCAAGATTTGCAAAAACATGATGTTTCACAGTTAGCAATGACTCAGCAGGATTACAAATAGTAGATTTTGAAACCGTCCTAGATGAAAACTTTGGTTCATACTTCTTTCTTCTGGGGCCTGCTATAGGACTTATTGAATCTAATAGATCAATAAGCTATATTTTTGATTCCCACAATCATTAAAAAAATAGATTAATGAAATGGAAATAAATACAGATATATTGAAATATATAAGAATACACCTCTCGGACTGTATGAATATAATTTAAAGTGTATACTGTAGAATGATAAATGTAATCGCGCATTAATGGTATGAAAATAATAGTTATAATGATGAGGTACAACACAATTTAGTCCAAAGAGACTATACTGTAGGGTTATGAAAATAATAGCTATAACCAGGACATATACTTTGATGTTTGTTTATTTATTTTTTAAAAAGGACTTGATAGAACCAGAACGCCGACTTTGCAAAAATTGAAATGTGACGATCAACAATGGAAAATGTACAATAAAAAAATATTTTTTTAAAAAAAAATCAAAGATCCATCCCCTGCACCCAACAGCCCATCACATGGCCGAATCAACCATTGTCCCAAGCAAAGACATCCTATGGTGGGATTCAGCTGGTTTGCAGTGGTTTGGTAGAACCGGTTGTTAACTTTCTGAGCAGTTGGGTGAATTGGGTATTGGAAGAAATCATTAGGGCAGAGAACCGGTTGTTGAATTATTTGAACCCCACCATTGGAGACATCCCTCCAGACATTCCACTCCAGGTGCAGGGCAACATGTCCTTGACTCTCTGGGAAAGAAGGTTGTTGTGTCTAATCTTCCACCTCTCTGTGAAATCCCCCCTCCCAAATTCCCAGGCACTAAATGGGGGCAGCCACAAAGCTTCTAAGTGAAATATGGTTCCCCAAGGCTGACACAATCATTCCCCCATGCCAGCCCCACTCCATGGCCCTACAATGCCCCCCACCCACCCTGGAGATAGCAATAGCACTTAGACTTATATACCACTTTAGTGCTTTACAGCCCTCTCTAAGCGGTTTACAGAGTCAGCCTATCATCCCCAATGATCTGGGTCCTCATTTTGCCATCCTCGGAAGGACGGAAGGCTGATCAACCTTGAGCCTGGTGGGATGACAACCAAATGTCAAGCCCAAAGTTGGCATATCTGTAGCCATTTTATTTAGCTCTATAGTTTACTCACACATTCTTTTTCTTCCTCTTTACTGTGTACGGGGTGGGAGCTTCTGGACTCAACACATTCTTAAGCAGGGGAGTGTGAATAGATAGTGAGGATTGTTTTGGCTAGGTGACTTTTCTTCTGCTGAGAGCTGAAGGCGGAGTTTGAGGACACCAGGCAACGTTGATTTACTTTTATGGGGGGATGTGACTTTTATGGGGTGTTTCTGATTTACACTATTATGTGGTGTGATTCTGGTTTTCTGTCAGATCCAGAATTACAGATTGACTGATGTTTAGCTGATGTTTACCTGAATCAAAGAAATGTGCTTCAGAAGATGGACTTTTCTCATTTCTTTTTGAATGGGTTTCTTTCCTTGGACACCTGTCAGGTACCCTTGAATGTCAAACAAGAACGCAAATTCTAAAGAAAGAGGAACTACATTTGCATGGGTGACAATGGCAGCTCATGGGGGGGGGTTGGAAGGCTGCTTAAAATGTCTTGCCCTCCCCCCAAAATGGATGGGTTGGCAATCCAGCCGAAAGCCCCATCTCTAGATGTTTGAAAAATCACAAAAGGTCACTTGGAGATATTGCAGGAATCCTGAACGATCGGTCTTCCAAAGTCTGGAAGAGAATTGATGTTGCCACAACTTTAAAAGCACAACTATAATGATGCAGGAAAATACCCTAACAAAGCTGAATACCATACATGTAAGTACCCGCCAAAACTTCAGAAAACAAATATGTATATATATATGTATATGTGTGTGTGTTTTCTTTTCTTTTTTTAAACAAATTTTATTGATTTTAAAGACAAACAATCCATCATTAACCATTAAATACATAAAACCTCTTTCCATTATTAATTTTACAAGTCAAGTAAAATATAATTTTATGCAACATAATTCTGTTTTATAAATATCTCTTAACAAATTTCTCATTATTTCTCTTTTCGTATTCAATTTCATTGTTATTATTATTATTTTCTATATTTATCCAGTTTATAATCATCATCTTCATTCCTCTCTGATTTGATTACCATTATTCTCATCCAACATTCCTCCAAGGTTTTATTAATTCTCAAACAAAAGATAGACACACAAAACACAAAAATATAAAACTTCTTTTAAGAAAGTAGTTTGGCCCCAGATTACCTCTCTTTGTATGGACTTCAATTAAATTCGTGCTCATCTTGTATACCATTACCTATCTTATTTACCATTCTATATCTTCTATATAACTTCTCCCCGCTTTTCATTCTTCTTATTTCTATTTTATTTAATTCATTTTAATTTAAATCATTATATTTGTATTTTTTGTCCATTCTTTCCAGATTATCCATTTATCTCATTCCTTTTAGTAAAAAAAAAAAAGAATTTCTCCTGAAATCACTAATCAGAGTATGATGCCTTTCTATCCTCCCCCTAAATTAATATTTAAAATAACACCTGATATCCAATCTGATTCTGCTTAGTACATTCTACCTACTAACCTTTAAAGAGAAAAAAATAATAATTTCATAATAATTAATATAATTAGATAATAAATCTAAATATTAAATCTTATAACATTCTGATTGTCTATTTCAAAAAACAAGTGCTACAATTTTATTAAATTTTAAAATCTATCATTACTAAACATTTCAATATTTTAATCTTTTATTAATTCTTATAACATTCTAGTTTTCTATTTCTAATACATAATACCATCTTATGTACCTTGCAGAATCTTCTTTTTAAAAGAAATTATACCTTACCCTTTATCCCTAAAAAAAATAATCCTTTTTTCCCATCTTGTTTCATACCTTTGTGGCTTTTGCCTCCCTTTTGCCTTCCTTTCTTATCCCCCCTGGCTTTTTTACCCCCCCTCTACTAATCTCCACCTTTTTAGCTTTTCCTCTCTGTTGTAATCCTTTCTCCTTTTACTCAGTAACATTGAGTTGGTTTTGCATCTTATTTTTTCCTTTCTTAAATGTTTTTTTTGTCTTAAGTCCTTCATTTTCCTTCCTTTCTTTCTCCTTTCTCTCTTAGTTAATTTTTTAGATTCACTGAAGATGGCGTCTTCTTCTTTTTCTTCTCCTATTTCCTCCATCTGTTGTTGTGTTTGCTGATAAATAGCAAGCGCCATTTCTAAAGAAAGGAAAGCTTCTTTCACAGCATCCTTACTTTCTTGATATTCCTTTCTAAGTTCATCATCAGATAAAACCATTCTTTGTTCTTCTTAGAGCAACCAAAATGTTTCAAAAGTTAAAACAATTCCTCAAAGTCCCAGAGACATCAATCAGTCCAAACAACACACAAAGTTCTCACTTTCTCTTCCTGGGGTGGTATCAGTAAAAGGGAAAAGAAAAAAAGTCCAATCTGTATTTTACAGCCTTGTTGCAATCAATTTCTAGTCTCAAGATCTTCAAGGCATCTCCTCCAGCAAAATCTTAATATATTTTTTTTTGTCCTCTCCCTTCCCACTTATAACAAGAAGCCAAGTTTTTACCTTTTATAAAAAACAACAGGTTTCTCAATGGCCATTTGTTGATTCCATAGGGAAGGAGGGTAAACTTTCCTTTCAGCACCTCAATTTTGCCGCTTGAAATCCTCCTCTGGAAACCAAGTATTTTTCAAGAAGTCATAGTTCTCAGGATTAAACGCCTCTTAAAGTCCTGAATCAGCCAAAAAACTTTCTCTTGAAAACTTTCTCCCCTCTTCCTCCTGCTCAGTCTTACCCAGCTGCCGGCTTCTTTGTGGCGGCCATTACAGACCGCCACTTGACTGCCTTGAGAAAAGGGAGTTTTGCCAGCTGGGGAGGGGGTCTGCAACACCCCCAAACCCCTCACCAGTTCCCCCTATCTTTGGCTGCCTCTGCGGGGCAGCCTTAGCCTCCAAACCTGTCCAGATCGGAGGCACCAAAACGGCTAGCGCGGCAGGAATCATGCAGGATCGCGGAACCCTGCCGCTAGCGAAGCTGTCAAACCGGAAGTTTTCTGTCTTTGTGTTTTCTTAAGTTTTCACGGGTCCTTACATATATGGTATTCAGCTTTGTTCGGGTATTTTCCCACGTCATTATAGTTGTGCTTTTAAAGTTGTAGCAACGTTTCGGCAGAATCTCATCTGCCATCTTCAGGCTTCTGTGTTGTGTTTGTCTGTGAGACAATTATTACCTTCTCATCTGTGGGTATATTTTCATTTTTCCAATTTTTGGGCATATGTGATTCCAGCTGCTGTTATTATGCACATGATTAAATATAATCAATCTTTTATGATATTTCCCTGGTATTATCCCTTCCTCCTCCTGCCCTTCCCCCCCTCCAACAAGCTGACATTGTCACCATGCCAATGTAGTTCCTCTTTCTTTAGAATTTGGGTTTCTGTGTGTCTTTCAAGATAACATTGAATTGGCACATCTGTTGTCATCTCAAGGATGAGTAGATAAAGAGCATTGTGGAGCCATGGGGTGGGGCTGATATGGGGAAACGATTTCCTTTTAAGCAGAGACCCATCTTCATACCCTCCAGTCTTAGGGAGAGAAGACTGTCTTGCTGAAGGCTGGTCTCCGTTATGGCCATTTACCATGTGCAGGTTGTGACGGGCAATGCTTGCTCTTCTGGTAGCTTCGATTCAATTTCCCTCACCTTGGTGGGCACAGAAGGCAAGAGTCCCCAAATCCTCCTGGAAACCCAGAGTCCTTATTTCTGCCAAAGCATGGTGAGTGGCTGGATCCTGGCACAGATGCTCTTTGAAGTTAGACCGGAAAGAGAGAGGGAGAGAGAGAGGGAGAGAGGGAGAGAGAGAGGGAGAGTAAGAGACAGAGAGAGATAGAAGGAGAGAGAAAGAGACAGAGAGACAGAGAGAGAGAGAGAGAGACAGAGAGTGAGAGAGACAGAGTGAGATAGAGAGAGAGGGGAGAGAGATGGAGAGAGATGGAGAGTGAGACATGGAGAGAGGGGGAGAGAGAGAAGGAGAGAGAGAGAGACAGAGAGACAGAGAGAGAGAGAGGGAGAGGGAGAGAGGGAGAGAGAGATGGAGAGTGAGCGACAGAAAGTGAGAGAGAGAGAGTAGGAGAGAGAAGGAGAGAGAAAGATACAGAGAGAGAGAGAGACAGAGACAGAGAGGGAGAGAGACAGAGACAGATAGATAGATAGAGAGAGAGAAAGAGATGGAGAGTGAGAGACAGAGAGTGAGAGAGAGAGAGAAGGAGAGAAAAAGATACAGAGAGACAGAGAGAGAGTGAGAGACAGAGAGGGAGAGGGAGAGAGACAAAGACAGAATGAGACAGAGAGAGAGGGAGAGAGGGGGAGAGAGATGGAGAGTGAGAGACAGAGAGAGGGAGAAGGAGAGAGAAAGAGATACAGAGAGAGGGAGAGGGAGAGGGAGAGAGAGAAGGAAAGAGAATGAGACAGAGAGACACAGAGAGAGGGAGAGACAGAGACAGAGAGACAGAGACAGAGAGTGAGAGGCAGAGTGAGACAGAGAGGGAGAGAGGGAGAGGGAGATGGAGAGTGAGAGACAGAGACAGAGAGAGAAGGAGAGTGAAAGAGATAGAGAGACAGAGAGAGAGAGGGAGAAAGGGAGAGAGAGATGGAGAGTGAGAGACACAGTGAGAGAGAGATAGAAAGAGAGAGAAAGATACAGAGAGGGAGAGAGGGAGAGACAGAGACAGAGAGTGAGACAGAGTGAAACAGAGAGAGAGGGAGAGAGAGAGAGGGAGATGGAGAGTGAGAGACAGAGAGAGAGAGAGAAGGAGAGAGAAAGTGTCACAGAGAGGGGGAAGAGATGGAGAGTGAGAGACAGAGAGAGGGAGAAGGAGAGAGAAAGAGATACAGAGAGGGGGAGAGGCAGAGGCAGAGAGAGACAGAGAGTGAGAGAGAGAGAGAGAAGGAGAGAGAAGGAGACAGAGTGAAACAGAGAGAGAGGGAGAGAGAGAGAGGGAGAGAGAGAGTGAGAGACAGAGAGAGAGAGAGAGAAGGAGAGAGAAAGTGTCACAGAGAGGGGGGGAGAGATGGAGAGAGAGATGGAGAGGGAGAGACAGAGAGGGAGAAAGAGAGAGAGAAGAGAGAAAGAGACAGAGAGAGAGACAGAGACTAAGAGGGAGAGGGAGAGACAGAGAGTGAGAGTAAGAGAGACAGAGTGAAACAGAGAGAGAGGGAGAGTGAGAGACAGAGAAGGAGAGGGAGAGAGTGAAGGAGAGAGAAAGAGACACAGAGACATAAAGAGACAGAGAGTGAGAGTGAGGGAGGGAGAGAGAGAAATCTTTCAAATGCAAGATTCTGTCAATGCTATGGACAAAAAAATGGGCTTCAGCAATTAGAAACAATTAACAATTAATCAGGGGAACAGCTTGCCTCCAGAAGTTGTGAATGCTCAGACACTGGAAGTTTTAAAAAAGAGATTGAGCAAATATTTGTCTGAAATCATACTGGGCTTCCTGCCTGAGCAGGGGGTTGGACTAGAAGGCCTCCAAGGTCCCTTCCAACTCTGTTATTGAGATTCCTCGGACTCATGAACAGGGGTGGGATTCATCCGGTTTGGACCAGTTCGGGCGAACTCCTTGCTCCGATTAGCAGCTTTCTCCAAACTGGTTCGCTGCAATGACCATGTGAACCCCCCTGCCTGGCTCTTCTCTTTCCTGCCCTTCCGTTGCTTAGAGCACAGCTGTTTTACCCCTCAGCTGTTTTCTTTGCAGGGTCTGCTGTAGAAGGTAAGTATTAGAGCTGTTTGACATGCGGAGTGCACCATCGTCACCAAACCAGTTGTTATACCGGTGGAATCCCAATCCCACCCCTGCTCATGAAGCTCTCTTTAATTTTCCACGGTGCCTCTCTGGATGTTTTCGTCCACAGAAGAAGACCGAATTCAAAATCACTAGTGAATGCAACCTAGGAGAGATCATTCTTCTCCGTTTCCAAAGAGAGGATTTGAGGGAAGATCAACAGGAGAGCTTGTATTGTGATTTTGTGGTGGTGACGTCGGCCGAAGAGGTGACCTACCACTTCCCTTGCTACCAGTGGATAGAGCACCCCTGGCCAATAGAGCTCAGAGAAGGAACTGGTAAGTAGATCTACTCAAGGAAAAGAGGAGAAGTTGTTGGTCTGACCAAGGCATTCTAGACCGTAATTACGCAGGCACTTATTTTAAAAACAAGTCTTATTTTATTGCAACACTGGGAATTGTGTTCATTCCCAGCTGGTAATGAGTCTCAAACAGTCCCTCAAGATAAGCACCCACCTTTCTTTCCTGTGAAGTGCTGCCAATAACAGAAGTATCAAATGAATTAGGAAAAAAACCCCAACTGAAGTACAAAGAGCTTCAAGAATGAGTCTGAACCGAATGAACGACTTTGCTTCCTGCAAAGGTTTCGTCATCTTGGCCTGTCCTTTATCCCTCATGGGAGGGGCAATCACTTCCCGGCCTTACTCCCAAGTCGCCCTTTTTCTCTTTGCTGTTCTTGCCTTCTAGCAGCTCTGCACACACGCCCACTGGGAACAGGCTCCCCTGGGTCCTCTGCCTCACTGCTTCCAGACTCCAAAGGCTCTGGAAGCAGCAGCCCACTCCCAGATGGCCCTGGCCCCATCTCTGCATCAGACGCAGGACCCTCACCTGAGTCCTCTCCAGACTCCCGGACTGGTCCCCATTCTTCCCCACTGTCTGATTCCGCTGCCGGGGAACCACAACACTTGTGGTCTTCAGGTTCCCATCTATACTCACTGAAGCTAACCCTTGCATTACGACTGCCGTTGCGCCCAACATTTCTGTGGCTTGACGAGACATTTTTCCAATGAGTTTGGCTCCATTTTTTTCTTGACTGGATTCTCTAAGCGAATCTGTCGGGGTAAAGATTTAAACACTGACCAGCTGCTACAATAATGCAGGGGTGAAACGTTGCTGGTTCGGCCTGGTTCACCTGAACTGATAGTAAAAAAAAATGCTCCTAGTTCAGCCAAACCGGTATTTTCGACAATCAGCTGGGTGACAATCAGCGGTGCCATGCAATTTAGATTAGCTGGAAAGCAGGTGACTGTTGGATTTCTTGCTTTCGAGCGAATTTAAATAATGCGGCACAGCTGATTTCCCCCTCACTGTTGTACTTACAAATGCTTCTTTTTTCAGCGCCCAGGAGGTTTCCCTGAGGCTCAGTAGGCCAAAAATGGGGCACGGGAGGTTGCTGCGAAAGAAAAAAAGAAAAATAAGAATCCCCCCGGTCACATGACCCCCCCAGTCACATGACCACCTAGCCACACCCACCTACATATTGATTTAAAACCTGAAATATTTTTGTTGGGGATTGTACCTAAAAATTATAGTTAGAGAGAATGTATATTTAATTATTCGTGTATTAACTGCAGCCAGGATTGTATTTACACAAAACTGGAAAAGTGAAGAGATTTTGACTGACGAGAAAATATTGGAATGTGCAGAAATGCTTAGACTAACACTGGCAATTAATTAGAAGGGACAAACTGAATATTATCTGATATGGGAAGCTTTGTACTGATAGCTTGAGAATAAACATGGAAATTAGTAATTAAAAATGGACCAGTGAAATATAGAAAATGCGTAAACAGAATTAAAAATGTTAGGATAGGGATTGTTATAATAATTAGACACATTATGTATTTCAGTATTAAGTAAGAATAGAGAATACCAATACAATGTGTAAACTGTAATTGTTATTGCAAAAGATATTTGTACCCAGATGACACATTGTTGAAATGGAAGATGATTTGTTTGCTTTAAAATAAAATAAAAAAATTTACAAAAAAAAAAAAAAATGAAGAAGGCAATTAGTTCCCCTGGCTAATCTCCAACTTTGTTGCTTTCCCTGCAGCTAAGACACCACCTATGGATCATCTGCCAAGGTTGCAACAACAT
This sequence comes from Hydrophis major, assembly GCA_033807585.1. NCBI lineage: Eukaryota > Metazoa > Chordata > Lepidosauria > Squamata > Elapidae > Hydrophis > Hydrophis major. Next base: position 1,070,273 of record JAUCBL010000035.1, read on the forward strand.
CGCAAAGAAGAACTTAAGCTAAGACAGCAGATCTTCGGGTGGGTTTAGAGGCTGCCCTGAGGCACTGACAGGGAAGGGGACAGGTCCCCAAAAATCAAGATTGAAACTCAACACTGTAAGAAAGAGTCAGTGTTCTTGGCCATGGTTGCCATCTTGACTTTTTTGACCAACATGGGGCTCTCCGATGCTGCTAGTTATTGGTCTTCGGTGCATAAGCTCTCAGAATATATAAAAGATATAAGCGATAAATTATGATCACGGTCATCACAAATACTGTGTTTTCCCATAGGACACACAAGGAATTGGTCTTCGGTGCATAAGCTCTCAGAATATATAAAAGATATAAGCGATAAATTATGATCACGGTCATCACAAATACTGTGTTTTCCCATAGGACACACAAGGAATTGGTCTTCGGTGCATAAGCTCTCAGAATATATAAAAGATATAAGCGATAAATTATGATCACGGTCATCACAAATACTGTGTTTTCCCATAGGACACACAAGGAATTGGTCTTCGGTGCATAAGCTCTCAGAATATATAAAAGATATAAGCGATAAATTATGATCACAGTCATCACAAATACTGTGTTTTCCCATAGGACACACAAGGAATTGGTCTTCGGTGCATAAGCTCTCAGAATATATAAAAAATATAAGCGATAAATTATGATCACGGTCATCACAAATACTGTGTTTTCCCATAGGACACACAAGGAATTGGTCTTCGGTGCATAAGCTCTCAGAATATATAAAAGATATAAGCGATAAATTATGATCACGGTCATCACAAATACTGTGTTTTCCCATAGGACACAGAAGGAATTGGTCTTTGGTGCATAAGCTCTCAGAATATATAAAAGATATAAGCGATAAATTATGATCACGGTCATCACAAATACTGTGTTTTCCCAAAAATAAGCCCTATCCCAATTTACATGCCTGTGCCTAATACAAGCACTACCCCCCCAAAATAAGCCCTAGTGAAGGGGGTGATGGTGAGTATTAACTCATAAAATATTTCTATGGCCTTTTTAGAATTTCCAACAGAAAGGGAGGGGAGGTGGAAAAGTGCAGCCACTTGCAAACTGAAATTGCATTCCATAAATGTTTTCAAAGATAGTAACTAGGTGACCAAAGTTTATGCCACACAAAATTCTAACTGGAGCGTGTGATTGATGACTCTGGGCTATAGAGGTGTCCCATTGGAGAATATGAATTACAATACACCCAGGGAGTGGGGTTGGGGAAAACCAGGGTCAAGGATGACAATGAATTATGTGCCTCAGAGTCGGACATGTTAATTGCATCCAGGCAGTGCCAGACAGGTTAACTCCCAATAAGAGATCTAGAGCTCAGGGAGGCCCATTTTTCTCCCTCTCCGAGCCTCTCCGTAGGCCCTGCACTTCTGGCATCCAAAACAGGCCACGTGGGGACTCCTGCATGGAGCAAGATGCGGTGGACGGGGCCAGCCGGGGGTGGAATTTACCAGTTTGCTGAACCAGCCATTAAAAATGATAACATTAGCTACCGGTTCACCCAAACCAGGGCGAACCGGTAGCCAGCCCACCCCTGATTGTGCCATCAAATTTTAAAACGAGGTGGAGCAATCTGGCCACCATCTTGACTTTTTTTTTTTTTACCTCAGCCTTGGAATCTTCTAGTTTTCCCTGCAACTAATGTTTGGCTGCTTTAGGTGGAAGGAGTTTGCTCCAGGGGTGCCATTTTGTCTGGATGTCAACTCTTGTGAGGAGCTGGAGACCGACGTCAAATTTTCCTGCATCAAAGCAGCCATTTTTAAGAAAAACACCGAACGCGAGTAGGTTTTCGTGAAGGAGTCGATGTGGAATGAACTTTATTTGGAAATGATGGTATTTTATTGTTCATTCAGGGGCACTGAAAAAACCTTGCTCTGTCTGGATTTGAAGATCTTTAGGGGTATTGATAGAAGAGAATCTATCTATCTTAAAAAGAGAGAGAGAATCTTTGTAGCTCAAAGTTGGACTGTGGGCTCCTTGGTGGTCTTTGATCTTGGGGGTTTCCCTGCAGACATTTCATGACCCAACTAGGTAACATTATCAGTGGTAGTAGGGTTTGCAAGGAGGAAGAGGAGGAAGACTGTGGGATCCTTGATGGTTTCTGAGCTTGGTTGGTTCCCTGCAGATGTTTCATGATCCAACTAGGTAACATCATCAGTGCTAGAAGGGAGGGGAGTTTGCAAAAGGAAGAGGAAGAGGAGGAGGAGGAGGAGGAGGAAGACTGTGGCATCCTTCATGCTCTCTGAGCTATCTTGTTTTCTTGCAGACATTTTACAACTCAACTAGCTAACATCATCAGGTACTGTAGGAGGTATATCTAACCTATTCGATCCTGCTTTTCTATTTGTCTCAGAGCGGTAGAACTCAAGCTGAGAGGATTTTCGGATCGACAGGAATCCTGGGAGAACCTGGAGGACATCAAGAAAGTTTTCTGGTTTAACAAGACAGAGATGGCAGGTAATGGGATGGTCTGGCTAGCAGCTTGAAGCCCACTAGAAGTGGCACCTGACGAATCTTCCTTCTGCTAATTTCAGAACCCTCCCAAAACTCTTGAAATCCACATGTGTCCTCTGAAATCCTTCTTCCCCAGGTTTCTTTGTTTTATTCATGTGGGAAACCCCTCCCCACACCCCGGAGAATGAACCATTTTGGGAAATATTAAAAAAAAGGCAGAATATTATATTTCCCTAAAGGAGAAATGGAGAAGCATTTTTTTAGAGGCAGGAAGCAGCCCCCACCCAGTTGTTTTTAACAACCCCCAGCAGATGCCAACACTTAAGGAGATAAAGGGCTTATTGAAAAAGGAAGCCAACTATCTAGATGGCTCTATCCATAAACAAAGCAAGATCCTGCTGGCAGAAGCCCAATCAAGACAGGATATTTAGAAAACTCCTTGTGGCAAAGTTTGACAGCTAATCAAAGCAGAAGGGTAGGATTAGAATAAGCAGCCCCTCACCCCAAGATCCAACCCATGACAAAAGCCAATTAGACCCCAAAATCCTGTTTCCCCAAAAATACGATCTACCCTGAAAGTAAGTCATAGCTTGATTTTTACACCTGCACGCAAATATAAGCCCTAATTAAGATCCCACCCACTCCAGACTACACGGGTATAACTTAAGCTCGGGTGGGGATGGGGTGGTGGCGGAGCTGCCCTACTACTTATCTTTGGGCAGGTGTAGCCAGGTCTCGTACCCCCACCAACACCTGCCTTGCTGGCCCATTTCTTGTGCAGCCAGCAAGGCTGGCAAAGGCTTTCCTGAAGGCCTCTGGAGCTCATAGCAAAACTCTGGATTGATCTGGAGTTCCATTATCAGCTGCTAAGGCTTTCAGGAAAGCCTTGCCAGCTACAGAAGCAGCAACTCCTGAAGGCTTCTGACAGTGAAAAGGAGGTTGGGGTGACACACACAAGTGACGTTAGTCAGTGGGGCCTAGCGCCTTTTTTTGGTGGCATAATATATATATAAGACAGGGTCTTATTTTGGGGAAAACACAGATAGGAATTGCCCAACACTCTTTTAGAAACACAAAGCCCATATTGCACAATTCCCAAAAGTTACAGAAATTATAAACATTCATCCAACTATTCAGCCATTTGTTCATCTTATCTTTTGGGTAGCGGAGATGTAAAAAGATTTTACTGCTTGCTTTTTTTTTTTTTTCTTGGTGTGCATTTCTGTAGAAGGGTAGTGATTTCTTACATATCAACGAGCCTCCACTTTTGTTAGTCCGTTTCAGAATAACAGATTCACAGAGACAGGAGGGATCTTGTAGGTCATCTAGTCTTACCCACTCCCTGCCTTGGCAGGCTACATTACACCATTTCTGACAAAATGGCAGTCCAATTTCTGTTTATCACTGGTAGAAGACCACACTTGGAATATTGCCTCCAGTTCTGGTCACTACAATACAAAAAAGTTGTTAAGATTTTAGAAAGAGTGCAGAGAAGAGAAACCAAGAGGACTGGAAGACAAACTGTACAATGAACAGTTTTGGGAATTGGGGAATGTCTACTCTAATGAAAAGAAGGGCCGGGGGTGACGTGATGGCAGTGCTCCAATGTTTGTGGGGCGGTCACAGAGAAGAGAGAGTCAACCTCTTCTCCAGAGAACCAAAAGGCAGGACAAGAACAATGGATGAAAACCAATCAAGGAAAGAAGCAACCTGGAATTAAGGATAAACTTCCTAATAGTGAAGCACCAGTGGAACAGCTTGCCACCAGAACACCAAATTCAAACATGTTTATTGCTGGTTCTGTGGCCATGCTTGGTGGCTATGTGATCATGTGACTAGGAGGTCAAAAGACAGAAGCTCACTTTCTGGAGCAGGGGGGTTGGACTAGATGACCTCCAGGTACCTTCCAGCCCTGGATTGCTGTGCTGTTTCAAAGCATCCTCTGAAGCTGCGTCTAGTGCCAAGGTTTGTAGTCCTTTCTTTCTCTCCTTTTTTTCTCCCTCTGTCCCTCCGTTGCTTCTATTCTTTCTTTCTTCCTTCCTTCCTTCCTTCCCTTTCTTTCTCTTTCTTTTTTTCTTGTGCAGCACACTCCCCCCGGTGCCCCATTTTTGACCTAGTGGGCCTCAAGGAAGACTCCAGGGCACTAAGAAAAAAGTATTTTGAATCAAAGGGGGGGGGGGAAGAGATCAGCTGTGCCGCATGATTTAGATTAGCTAGAAATCAAGAAATCCAATGGTTTCCTTATTTCTAGCTAATCTAAATCGCACAGCGCAGCTGATCATTGCCCTGCGTATTGTCTGCAATTTTTTTTTACTACCGGTTCAGCTGAACTGGTAGCATTTTTTACTACTGATTCAGCTGTGAACCGGGCCGAATTGGTAGAATACCACCACTGCAACAGAAGTTTTGGATGGTCCATCACTGGAGGCTTTGAAGAAGAGTTTGGACAACCTTCTTCTTGAGCCATATCCGTCCTTGGATGATGGCAATCAGGTTGGCGATCCTATTTTTCTTATCAACAGCCGCACAAAAAAAGTGTCCAAACCGGTCCCTTAGATTTTTGAAGCCAAGATGTTATTTTGCCTGGAGGACCTCATTTGCCTTCAATTGTTCCTTGGGGGATTAAGGGAAGGATGCTGTATTTTTCCGGGTGTTCACTGATGATGTTACATAAGTGGGGCCACCAAGCATTTGCAAGGACAATCCCCTGTCTGAAATACTATTAATGTTTGTGGCTTGAGCAGAAGGTTGGATTAGAAGCAGAGGTGGGATGCAAATATATTTACTGCCAGTTTTATGGGCATGGCTAGGTGGAAGTGGCTAGGTGGGGTTGACCATGTGACTGGATCAGTGTGGCAGCTGCTGCTTCTCCTCCTCCTCCTCCTTCTTCTTGTATAGCACACACCACACACACACCCGTGCTCCATTTTTTAGCCTCAGGGAAGCTCCTGGATAAAGCAGTAAGACCGCGAGGGAGATCCTGGCACAGCTGATCATCAGAACATCTGATTGTTGTGAAGAAAACAGCTGATTGTTGGGAAGAAAACAGCTGATTGTTGGGAAGAAAACAGCTGATTGTTGGGAAGAAAACAGCTGATTTTTGGGAATTAAAAAAAGAAACACCGGCTGAACTTTTTAAACTACTGGTTCAGCAGAATGGTAGCATTTTTTTGCTACCAGTAGAATCCCACCACTGACTAGGAGGCCTCCAAGGTCCCTTCCAACTCTGATATTTCTGCCTTCCTTTCTGTATTCCTTGTTCCAGAACATGTCACAGAATATTGGAAGAGGGACGAATTCTTTGGCTATCAATTCTTACATGGGTTGAACCCAAATATCATCCAGTTATGTACTCAGATCCCATCTAATTTTCCCGTGACCCAAACGATGGTCGCTGGATTGTTGGGTGACTCCACCACACTGCAGGAGGAGCTAAATGTAAGGAAAGTGGCATTTCATGCTTTCAGGGGACCTTCTTGGGAGAGGAAGCCATTTGACTGCCCTACTTCTCCTCACTTCCATGTCTTCTTCTTGGTTCTCTCCAGAAGCAAAGGATCTTCCTGGTGGACTACAAGATCTTGGAAGGCCTTTCTGCTGGACTGAATAATGGATGTCTTCAACATATAGCAGCTCCGTTGTGTTTGCTACACTTGTCCTCTGAAGGACATCTCATGCCTCTGGCCATCCAGGTATGACATCTCTTCATTCATTCATTCAATCATTCATTCATTCAGTCAGTCAATCAGTCATCCATCCATCCAGTCATCCATCCAGTCATCCATCCATCCAGTCATTCAATCATCCATCCATCCAATCATCCATCCATCCAGTCATTCAATCATCCATCCATCCAATCATCCATCCATCCAGTCATTCAATCATCCATCCATCCATCCATCCAGTCATCCATCCATCCAGTCATCCAATCATCCATCCATCCATCCAGTCATCCATCCATCCAGTCATTCAATCATCCATCCATCCATCCAGTCATCCATCCATCCAGTCATTCAATCATCCATCCATCCATCCATCCAGTCATCCATCCATCCAGTCATCCATCCATCCAGTCATTCAATCATCCATCCATCCATCCATCCATCCATCTAGTCATCCATCCATCCAGTCATTCAATCATCCATCCATCCATCCATCCAGTCATCCATCCATCCAGTCATTCAATTGTCCATCCATCCATCCAGTCATCCATCCATCCAGTCATTCAATCATCCATCCATCCATCCAGTCATCCATCCATCCAGTCATTCAATTGTCCACCCACCCACCCACCCATTCATCCATTCAGTCCTTCAATGATCCATCCATCCATCCATCCATCCATCCAATAGATTGACTTCTGTTCTTTTTTCCAGCTCAGCCAGTCTTCCCCATCCCCCATCTTCCTGCCCAGCGATCCAGAATGGGACTGGATCCTGGCCAAGACCTGGGTGCGCAATTCGGACTTCCATATCCACCAGGGGATCACCCACCTGCTCCGGACACACCTGCTGGCGGAAGTGTTCACCATGGCAACTCTTCGCCAACTTCCGATGTGCCATCCTCTCTACAAGGTAGGGTTTCATTTTTCAATCCTGACAGAAATCATGGGTTTTGGTCCAACTTTTGGTTCATTTGGGCCACCTTCCGGGCCATCCCATAATTTTTAGGGGTTGATGTGGCTCTGCAGCATAAGAGTCTCTTCCTTCGACTGGTGGTGTGATCGACATCTTCTTGCATGTCTGAAGGTTGGAATGATCTTCCAGGCTTATCATGGTGTAGGTTAGGGATGTCCAACCTTGGCCACTTCAAGGCTTGTGGATTTCAGTTCCCAGAATTCTGGGAACTGGCTGGAGAATTCTGGGAATTGAAGTCCACAAGACTTCAAATGGCTAAGGTTGGGCATCCCTTGTATAGGTCATATGACTTGTGAGAAAGATACAACTGTCTTTTAAGCAAGGTTGGGACATTCTGGGAGTTGAAGTCCTTAAGTCTTCAAGTGGACCATATTGGACACCGCTTATGTAGGACATATGATGAGTTGAAATCCATAAGTCTTCAAGGTTGGATACCCCTGGTGTAGGACATATCACTTTGTGAGAAGATACAATTGACTTTTGGTCAAGGTTGTGGGATTCTGTGAATTGAAGTCTATAAGTCTTCAAGTGGGCAAGGTTGGACACCCCTAGTGTAGGACACAACATTTTGTGGGAAGATACAACTGTCTCTTGGGAAAAGGGGTGGTCCTTTAAAAGGAAGAGGCACAGGAGTCTCATTGAGATGGCTTTAGATGAATTTGTCTTATCAGATGCATATTGTGTGCTGCCAATCCAGTTATACACTAACTGCTTACTGTCTGGCCAACATAGTGAGAAGATGTCCATTTTTTTTCTTCTGCTTGTCATGTTTCACCTCTTTAAAACTAAAGAATATGGGCTGTCAAGGTTCCAGCAGTTATCCCCATTTAAACCATGCATCTTCAGGCAAACTTCCAAAACTTAGTGAAGATTTATTAGGAGTAAACATGCTGGCACGGCCTGGGTGCAGCCAACTCTGAGACACATCATTCATTGTCACCCTTGACCCTGGTTCCCACCCCTCCCACCCCCTGGATGAATCGTAATTCATATTCTCCAATGGGACCTGTGCATAGCCCAGAGTCATCAATCATGTTCTCCAGTTAGAATTTTGAGTGGCAGAAACTTTGGTCACCTAGAAACTATCTTTGAAAACATTGATGGAATGCAAGCTGCCCAGGGCAACTCTAAAAAGACCATAGAAATATTGTATGACAGTGGAGACCATATCTAGCTTCAAAGAGATGGAGACACTTGGCTGTATGGGAAGGCAGTCATTTGAACTCCTCAGAATCCAAGCAGGTCACCTGATGAGGAAACTACCTTCTCTAATTGCAATGGGGAATGCAATCCAAATATTTTGGTCCCCAAATTCAGAAAGTTGGGTAGATTTTTAAGGAAGAGATTGGACAGCTATTTATCTGAAATGGAGAAGCTTTCCTGCCTGAACAGGGGGCTGGACTAGAAGACCTCCAAGGTCCTTCCAACTCTGCTGTTCTGAAAAGAAAGACCAGCAATGTTCTAATATTTGAGGGGCTACCCCAAAGAAGAGGGGGTCCACCTATTCTCCAAAGCACCTGAAGGCAGGATAGGAAACAACGGATGGAAACCTATAGAAGAAAGAAGAAACCTAGAACTAAGGAGAAATTTCTGGACAATTAGAACAATTAATCAGTAGAAGGACGTGCCTTCAGAAGTGGTGGGTGCTCCAACACCGGAGGTTTTAAGGAGGAAATTGGACAATCCTTCCTTGGAACTATATAGGTTCTTTTGCCTTAGCAGAGGGTTGGACTAGTGGATCTCTAAGGTCCCCTCCCATTCTGTGATTCTCTTATTTTGAGATTGTGAACTGGACAAGAAGATACGAAGGAGGAAAACGCTTCTCTTGCTTTTTTCTTTGGCAGCTTCTAATCCCTCACACCCGCTTTACTCTTCACATCAACACCTTGGCAAGGACCCGTCTGATTCCCAAAGGAGGAGTGTTTGATAAAGTAAGTTGGTATTCAGTTTATCACAGGAGATGGGTCTTTGCAGATGTCCACAAAATCTACAAAGGCTGGGGTTCCCTCTTCCTGTCCTCCTTCTAGGCAACTAGCACTGGGTTTGATGTCTTGATGATATCCATGGGATGTCCATCTGACAACTGGGGTTCCCTCTTCCTGTCCTCCTTCTAGGCAACTAGCACTGGGTTTGATGTCTTGATGATGTCCATGGGATGTCCATCTGACAACTGGGGTTCCCTCTTCCTGTCTTCCTTCTCGGCAACTGGCACTGGGTTTGATGTCTTGATGATGTCCATGGGATGTCCATCTGACAACTGGGGTTCCCTCTTCCTGTCCTCCTTCTAGGCAACTGGCACTGGGTTTGATGTCTTGATGATGTCCATGGGATGTCCATCTGACAACTGGGGTTCCCTCTTCCTGTCCTCCTTCCCGGCAACTGGCACTGGGTTTGATGTCTTGAGGATGTCCATGGGATGTCCATCTGACAACTGGGGCTCCTTCTTCCTGTCCTCCTTCTCGGCAACTGGCACTGGGTTTGATGTCTGGAGAATGTCCATGAGATGTCCATCTGACAACTGGGGTTCCTTCTTCCTGTTCTCCTTCTAGGCAACTGGCACTGGGTTTGATTCTTGAGGATGTCCATGGGATGTCCATCTGACAACTGGGGTTCCCTCTTCCTGTTCTCCTTCTAGGCAACTGGCACTGGGTTTGATTCTTGAGGATGTCCATGGGATGTCCATCTGACAACTGGGGTTCCCTCTTCCTGTCCTCCTTCTAGGCAACTAGCACTGGGTTTGATGTCTTGAGGATGTCCATGGGATGTCCATCTGACAACTGGGGCTCCTTCTTCTTGTTCTCCTTCTAGGCAACTGGCACTGGGTTTGATTCTTGAGGATGTCCATGGGATGTCCATCTGACAACTGGGGTTCCCTCTTCCTGTTCTCCTTCTAGGCAACTGGCACTGGGTTTGATGTCTTGAGGATGTCCATGGGATGTCCATCTGACAACTGGGGTTCCCTCTTCCTGTTCTCCTTCTAGGCAACTGGCACTGGGTTTGATGTCTTGAGGATGTCCATGGGATGTCCATCTGACAACTGGGGTTCCCTCTTCCTGTTCTCCTTCTAGGCAACTGGCACTGGGTTTGATGTCTTGAGGATGTCCATGGGATGTCCATCTGACAACTGGGGTTCCTTCTTCCTGTTCTCCTTCTAGGCAACTGGCATTGGGTTTGATGTCTTGAGGATGTCCATGGGATGTCCATCTGACAACTGGGGCTCCTTCTTCTTGTTCTCCTTCTAGGCAACTGGCACTGGGTTTGATTCTTGAAGATGTCCATGGGATGTCCATCTGACAACTGGGGTTTCCTCTTCCTGTTCTCCTTCTAGGCAACTGGCATTGGGTTTGATGTCTTGAGGATGTCCATGGGATGTCCATCTGACAACTGGGGCTCCTTCTTCTTGTTCTCCTTCTAGGCAACTGGCACTGGGTTTGATTCTTGAAGATGTCCATGGGATGTCCATCTGACAACTGGGGTTCCCTCTTCCTGTCCTCCTTCCCAGCAACTGGCACTGGGTTTGATGTCTTGAGAATGTCCATGGGATGTCCATCTGACAACTGGGGCTCCTTCTTCTTGTTCTCCTTCTAGGCAACTGGCACTGGGTTTGATGTCTTGAGAATGTCCATGGGATGTCCATCTGACAACTGGGGTTCCCTCTTCCTGTTCTCCTTCTAGGCAACTGGCACTGGGTTTGATGTCTTGAGGATGTCCATGGGATGTCCATCTGACAACTGGGGTTCCCTCTTCCTGTTCTCCTTCTAGGCAACTGGCACTGGGTTTGATTCTTGAAGATGTCCATGGGATGTCCATCTGACAACTGGGGTTCCCTCTTCCTGTTCTTCTTCTAGGTAACTGGCACTGGGTTTGATGTCTTGAGGATGTCCATGGGATGTCCATCTGACAACTGGGGTTCCCTCTTCCTGTTCTCCTTCTTGGCAACTGGCACTGGGTTTGATTCTTGAAGATGTCCATGGGATGTCCATCTGACAACTGGGGTTCCCTCTTCCTGTTCTTCTTCTAGGCAACTGGCACTGGGTTTGATGTCTTGAGGATGTCCATGGGATGTCCATCTGACAACTGGGGTTCCCTCTTCCTGTCCTCCTTCTAGGCAACTGGCACTGGGTTTGATGTCTTGAGGATGTCCATGGGATGTCCATCTGACAACTGGGGTTCCCTCTTCCTGTTCTCCTTCTAGGCAACTGGCACTGGGTTTGATGTCTTGAGGATGTCCATGGGATGTCCATCTGACAACTGGGGTTCCCTCTTCCTGTTCTTCTTCTAGGCAACTGGCACTGGGTTTGATGTCTTGAGGATGTCCATGGGATGTCCATCTGACAACTGGGGTTCCCTCTTCCTGTTCTCCTTCTTGGCAACTGGCACTGGGTTTGATGTCTTGAGAATGTCCATAGAATATCCATCTGACAACTGGGGTTCCCTCTTCCTGTTCTCCTTCTAGGCAACTGGCACTGGGTTTGATGTCTTGAGGATGTCCATGGGATGTCCATCTGACAACTGGGGTTCCTTCTTCTTGTTCTCCTTCTAGGCAACTGGCACTGGGTTTGATGTCTTGAGGATGTCCATGGGATGTCCATCTGACAACTGGGGTTCCCTCTTCCTGTTCTCCTTCTAGGCAACTGGCACTGGGTTTGATGTCTTGAGGATGTCCATGGGATGTCCATCTGACAACTGGGGCTCCTTCTTCTTGTTCTCCTTCTAGGCAACTGGCACTGGGTTTGATGTCTTGAGGATGTCCATGGGATGTCCATCTGACAACTGGGGTTCCCTCTTCCTGTTCTCCTTCTAGGCAACTGGCACTGGGTTTGATGTCTTGAGGATGTCCATGGGATGTCCATCTGACAACTGGGGTTCCCTCTTCCTGTTCTCCTTCTAGGCAACTGGCACTGGGTTTGATGTCTTGAGGATGTCCATGGGATGTCCATCTGACAACTGGGGTTCCCTCTTCCTGTTCTTCTTCTAGGCAACTGGCACTGGGTTTGATGTCTTGAGGATGTCCATGGGATGTCCATCTGACAACTGAGGCTCCTTCTTCTTGTTCTCCTTCTAGGCAACTGGCACTGGGTTTGATGTCTTGAGGATGTCCATGGGATGTCCATCTGACAACTGGGGTTCCCTCTTCCTGTTCTTCTTCTAGGCAACTGGCACTGGGTTTGATGTCTGGAGAATGTCCATGGGATGTCCATCTGACAACTGAGGCTCCTTCTTCTTGTTCTCCTTCTAGGCAACTGGCACTGGGTTTGATGTCTTGAGGATGTCCATGGGATGTCCATCTGACAACTGAGGCTCCTTCTTCTTGTTCTCCTTCTAGGCAACTGGCACTGGGTTTGATGTCTTGAGGATGTCCATGGGATGTCCATCTGACAACTGAGGCTCCTTCTTCTTGTTCTCCTTCTAGGCAACTGGCACTGGGTTTGATGTCTGGAGAATGTCCATGGGATGTCCATCTGACAACTGGGGTTCCCTCTTCCTGTCCTCCTTCTGGGCAACTGGCACTGGGTTTGATGTCTTGATGATGTCCATGGGATGCCCATCTGACAACTGGGGTTCCCTCTTCCTGTTCTCCTTCTAGGCAACTGGCACTGGGTTTGCTGTCTTGAGAATGTCCATGGGATGTCCATCTGACAATTGGGGCTTCTTCTTCCGGTTCTCCTTCTAGGCAACTGGCACTGGGTTTGATGTCTTGAGGATGTCCATGGGATGTACATCTGACAACTGGGGCTCCTTCTTCTTGTTCTCCTTCTAGGCAACTGGCACTGGGTTTGATGTCTTGAGAATGTCCATGGGATGTCCATCTGACAACTGGGGTTCCCTCTTCCTGTTCTCCTTCTAGGCAACTGGCACTGGGTTTGATGTCTTGAGGATGTCCATGGGATGTCCATCTGACAACTGGGGTTCCCTCTTCCTGTTCTCCTTCTAGGCAACTGGCACTGGGTTTGATGTCTTGAGGATGTCCATGGGATGTCCATCTGACAACTGGGGTTCCTTCTTCCTGTTCTCCTTCTAGGCAACTGGCATTGGGTTTGATGTCTTGAGGATGTCCATGGGATGTCCATCTGACAACTGGGGTTCCCTCTTCCTGTCCTCCTTCTGGGCAACTGGCACTGGGTTTGATGTCTTGAGGATGTCCATGGGATGCCCATCTGACAACTGGGGTTCCCTCTTCCTGTTCTCCTTCTAGGCAACTGGCACTGGGTTTGATGTCTTGAGGATGTCCATGGGATGTCCATCTGACAACTGGGGTTCCCTCTTCCTGTTCTCCTTCTAGGCAACTGGCACTGGGTTTGATGTCTTGAGGATGTCCATGGGATGTCCATCTGACAACTGGGGTTCCTTCTTCCTGTTCTCCTTCTAGGCAACTGGCACTGGGTTTGATTCTTGAAGATGTCCATGGGATGTCCATCTGACAACTGGGGTTCCCTCTTCCTGTTCTCCTTCTAGGCAACTGGCACTGGGTTTGATGTCTTGAGAATGTCCATGGGATGTCCATCTGACAACTGGGGCTCCTTCTTCTTGTTCTCCTTCTAGGCAACTGGCACTGGGTTTGATTCTTGAAGATGTCCATGGGATGTCCATCTGACAACTGGGGTTCCCTCTTCCTGTCCACCTTCCCGGCAACTGGCACTGGGTTTGATGTCTTGAGGATGTCCATGGGATGTCCATCATACAACTGGGGTTCCCTCTTCCTGTTCTCCTTCTAGGCAACTGGCACTGGGTTTGATGTCTTGAGGATGTCCATGGGATGTCCATCTGACAACTGGGGTTCCTTCTTCCTGTTCTCCTTCTAGGCAACTGGCATTGGGTTTGATGTCTTGAGGATGTCCATGGGATGTCCATCTGACAACTGGGGTTCCCTCTTCCTGTTCTCCTTCTAGGCAACTGGCATTGGGTTTGATGTCTTGAGGATGTCCATGGGATGTCCATCTGACAACTGGGGCTCCTTCTTCTTGTTCTCCTTCTAGGCAACTGGCACTGGGTTTGATTCTTGAAGATGTCCATGGGATGTCCATCTGACAACTGGGGTTCCCTCTTCCTGTTCTCCTTCTAGGCAATTGGCACTGGGTTTGATGTCTTGAGAATGTCCATGGGATGTCCATCTGACAACTGGGGCTCCTTCTTCTTGTTCTCCTTCTAGGCAACTGGCACTGGGTTTGATTCTTGAAGATGTCCATGGGATGTCCATCTGACAACTGGGGTTCCCTCTTCCTGTCCTCCTTCCCGGCAACTGGCACTGGGTTTGATGTCTTGAGGATGTCCATGGGATGTCCATCTGACAACTGGGGTTCCCTCTTCCTGTTCTCCTTCTAGGCAACTGGCACTGGGTTTGGTGTCTTGAGGATGTCCATGGGATGTCCATCTGACAACTGGGGTTCCTTCTTCCTGTTCTCCTTCTAGGCAACTGGCATTGGGTTTGATGTCTTGAGGATGTCCATGGGATGTCCATCTGACAACTGGGGCTCCTTCTTCTTGTTCTCCTTCTAGGCAACTGGCACTGGGTTTGATTCTTGAAGATGTCCATGGGATGTCCATCTGACAACTGGGGTTCCCTCTTCCTGTCCTCCTTCCCGGCAACTGGCACTGGGTTTGATGTCTTGAGAATGTCCATGGGATGTCCATCTGACAACTGGGGCTCCTTCTTCTTGTTCTCCTTCTAGGCAACTGGCACTGGGTTTGATGTCTTGAGGATGTCCATGGGATGTCCATCTGACAACTGGGGTTCCCTCTTCCTGTTCTCCTTCTAGGCAACTGGCACTGGGTTTGATGTCTTGAGGATGTCCATGGGATGTCCATCTGACAACTGGGGTTCCCTCTTCCTGTTCTCCTTCTAGGCAACTGGCACTGGGTTTGATTCTTGAAGATGTCCATGGGATGTCCATCTGACAACTGGGGTTCCCTCTTCCTGTTCTTCTTCTAGGCAACTGGCACTGGGTTTGATGTCTTGAGGATGTCCATGGGATGTCCATCTGACAACTGGGGTTCCCTCTTCCTGTTCTCCTTCTTGGCAACTGGCACTGGGTTTGATGTCTTGAGAATGTCCTTGGGATGTCCATCTGACAACTGGGGTTCCCTCTTCCTGTTCTCCTTCTAGGCAACTGGCACTGGGTTTGATGTCTTGAGGATGTCCATGGGATGTCCATCTGACAACTGGGGTTCCTTCTTCTTGTTCTCCTTCTAGGCAACTGGCACTGGGTTTGATGTCTTGAGGATGTCCATGGGATGTCCATCTGACAACTGGGGTTCCCTCTTCCTGTTCTCCTTCTAGGCAACTGGCACTGGGTTTGATGTCTTGAGGATGTCCATGGGATGTCCATCTGACAACTGGGGCTCCTTCTTCTTGTTCTCCTTCTAGGCAAGTGGCACTGGGTTTGATGTCTTGAGGATGTCCATGGGATGTCCATCTGACAACTGGGGTTCCCTCTTCCACTGGGTTTGATGTCTTGAGGATGTCCATGGGATGTACATCTGACAACTGGGGCTCCTTCTTCTTGTTCTCCTTCTAGGCAACTGGCACTGGGTTTGATGTCTTGAGGATGTCCATGGGATGTACATC
Source organism: Hydrophis major (assembly GCA_033807585.1). Taxonomy (NCBI): domain Eukaryota; kingdom Metazoa; phylum Chordata; class Lepidosauria; order Squamata; family Elapidae; genus Hydrophis; species Hydrophis major. Next base: position 1,085,967 of record JAUCBL010000035.1, read on the forward strand.
TGACAACTGGGGCTCCTTCTTCTTGTTCTCCTTCTAGGCAACTGGCACTGGGTTTGATGTCTTGAGGATGTCCATGGGATGTCCATCTGACAACTGGGGTTCCCTCTTCCTGTTCTCCTTCTAGGCAACTGGCACTGGGTTTGATGTCTTGAGGATGTCCATGGGATGTCCATCTGACAACTGGGGTTCCCTCTTCCTGTTCTCCTTCTAGGCAACTGGCACTGGGTTTGATGTCTTGAGAATGTCCATGGGATGTCCATCTGACAACTGGGGTTCCCTCTTCCTGTTCTCCTTCTAGGCAACTTGCACTGGGTTTGATTCTTGAGGATGTCCATGGGATGTCCATCTGACAACTGGGGTTCCCTCTTCCTGTTCTCCTTCTAGGCAACTGGCACTGGGTTTGATGTCTTGAGGATGTCCATGGGATGTCCATCTGACAACTGGGGCTCCCTCTTCCTGTTCTCCTTCTAGGCAACTGGCACTGGGTTTGATGTCTTGAGAATGTCCATGGGATGTCCATCTGACAACTGGGGTTCCCTCTTCCTGTTCTCCTTCTAGGCAACTGGCACTGGGTTTGATGTCTTGAGGATGTCCATGGGATGTCCATCTGACAACTGGGGTTCCCTCTTCCTGTTCTCCTTCTAGGCAACTGGCACTGGGTTTGATGTCTTGAGGATGTCCATGGGATGTCCATCTGACAACTGGGGTTCCTTCTTCCTGTTCTCCTTCTAGGCAACTGGCACTGGGTTTGATGTCTTGAGGATGTCCATGGGATGTCCATCTGACAACTGGGGTTTCCTCTTCCTGTTCTCCTTCTAGGCAACTGGCACTGGGTTTGATTCTTGAAGATGTCCATGGGATGTCCATCTGACAACTGGGGTTCCCTCTTCCTGTTCTTCTTCTAGGCAACTGGCACTGGGTTTGATGTCTTGAGAATGTCCATAGGATGTCCATCTGACAACTGGGGTTCCCTCTTCCTGTTCTCCTTCTTGGCAACTGGCACTGGGTTTGATGTCTTGAGGATGTCCATGGGATGTCCATCTGACAACTGAGGCTCCTTCTTCTTGTTCTCCTTCTAGGCAACTGGCACTGGGTTTGATGTCTTGAGGATGTCCATGGGATGTCCATCTGACAACTGAGGCTCCTTCTTCTTGTTCTCCTTCTAGGCAACTGGCACTGGGTTTGATGTCTTGAGGATGTCCATGGGATGTCCATCTGACAACTGAGGCTCCTTCTTCTTGTTCTCCTTCTAGGCAACTGGCACTGGGTTTGATGTCTGGAGAATGTCCATGGGATGTCCATCTGACAACTGGGGTTCCCTCTTCCTGTCCTCCTTCTGGGCAACTGGCACTGGGTTTGATGTCTTGATGATGTCCATGGGATGCCCATCTGACAACTCGGGTTCCCTCTTCCTGTTCTCCTTCTAGGCAACTGGCACTGGGTTTGCTGTCTTGAGAATGTCCATGGGATGTCCATCTGACAATTGGGGCTCCTTCTTCCGGTTCTCCTTCTAGGCAACTGGCACTGGGTTTGATGTCTTGAGGATGTCCATGGGATGTACATCTGACAACTGGGGCTCCTTCTTCTTGTTCTCCTTCTAGGCAACTGGCACTGGGTTTGATGTCTTGAGAATGTCCATGGGATGTCCATCTGACAACTGGGGTTCCCTCTTCCTGTTCTCCTTCTAGGCAACTGGCACTGGGTTTGATGTCTGGAGAATGTCCATGGGATGTCCATCTGACAACTGGGGTTCCCTCTTCCTGTTCTCCTTCTAGGCAACTGGCACTGGGTTTGATGTCTTGAGGATGTCCATGGGATGTCCATCTGACAACTGGGGTTCCTTCTTCCTGTTCTCCTTCTAGGCAACTGGCACTGGGTTTGATGTCTTGAGGATGTCCATGGGATGTCCATCTGACAACTGGGGCTCCTTCTTCCTGTTCTCCTTCTAGGCAACTGGCACTGGGTTTGATGTCTTGAGGATGTCCATGGGATGTCCATCTGACAATTGGGGTTCCCTCTTCCTGTTCTCCTTCTAGGCAACTGGCACTGGGTTTGATGTCTTGAGGATGTCCATGGGATGTCCATCTGACAACTGGGGTTCCTTCTTCTTGTTCTCCTTCTAGGCAACTGGTACTGGGTTTGATGTCTTGAGGATGTCCATGGGTTGTCCATCTGATAATTGGGGCTCCTTCTTCTGGTTCTCCTTCTAGGCAACTGGCACTGGGTTTGAGGGTTTGGTCCAGCTGTTGCGAAAGGGAATGGCATCCATCACGTATTCCTCCCTTTGTCTCCCAGAAGAAATCAAGGCTCGTGGAATGTGTTCCTTGCCTAACTACCATTACAGAGATGATGGTCTGAAGATCTGGGCAGCTATAGAGAGGTCAGTCCAGGATGATTCCCTGGTGTTCTAAGTCTATTACTCAGGAGTCTTGTAGCTCTGAGAATTGAAGCTTTATCTCGTTGTCTGAAGGTGACTGTTGAGATTGGGATTGCAGAGTAGAGGAGAAAGAGAAGAGGATGAGGAAGAAGAGGGGAAGGATAGCAGGAGGGGGATTATGGAGTGTTTTGCTTTCTGAGCTAGTTGTTTTCTTGCAGATGTTTCATAACTCAACTAGGTAACATCATCAGTTCTAGAAGGGAATGAGGTTTCCTCTTGTTTATATACAATGGCTTGCCCTGTCAGTTTAGTGGGCTTTTCCTTGGTTAAGATGTTGTTTAGTGTTAATTAGTTTGAATTGGTAGTTTTGTTTGGGATATTGTCTATCATTCCTTGTTTGGGATATTGTCTATAATTCCTTGTTTGGGATATTGTCCATAATTCCTTGTTTGGGATATTGTCCATAATTCCTTGTTTGGGATATTGTCTATAATTCCTTGTTTGGGGTATTGTCCATAATTCCTTGTTTGGGATATTGTCCATAATTCCTTGTTTGGGATATTGTCTATAATTCCTTGTTTGGGGTATTGTCCATAATTCCTTGTTTGGGAGATTGTCCATAATTCCTTGTTTGGGATATTGTCATTAATTCCTTGTTTGGGGTATGGTCCATAATTCCTTGTTTGGGATATTGTCTATAATTCCTTGTTTGGGATATTGTCCATAATTCCTTGTTTGGGATATTGTCTATAATTCCTTGTTTGGGATATTGTCTATAATTCCTTGTTTGGGATATTGTCCATAATTCCTTGTTTGGGATATTGTCCATAATTCCTTGTTTGGGATATTGTCCATAATTCCTTGTTTGGGGTATGGTCCATAATTCCTTGTTTGGGATATTGTCTATAATTCCTTGTTTGGGATATTGTCCATAATTCCTTGTTTGGGATATTGTCTATAATTCCTTGTTTGGGATATTGTCTATAATTCCTTGTTTGGGATATTGTCCATAATTCCTTGTTTGGGATATTGTCTATAATTCCTTTTTTGGGATATTGTCCCTAATTCCTTGTTTGGGATATTGTCTATAATTTCGTGTTTGGGATATTGTCCATAATTCCTTGTTTGGGATATTGTCTATAATTCCTTGTTTGGGATATTGTCTATAATTCCTTGTTTGGGGTATTGTCCATAATTCCTTGTTTGGGATATTGTCTATAATTCCTTGTTTGGGATATTGTCCATAATTCCTTGTTTGGGATATTGTCTATAATTCCTTGTTTGGGATATTGTCTATAATTCCTTGTTTGGGATATTATATATAATTCCTTGTTTGGGATATTGTCCATAATTCCTTGTTTGGGATATTGTCTATAATTCCTTGTTTGGGATATTGTCTATAATTCCTTGTTTGGGATATTGTCCATAATTCCTTGTTTGGGATATTGTCTATAATTCCTTGTTTGGGATATTGTCCATAATTCCTTGTTTGGGATATTGTCCATAATTCCTTGTTTGGGATATTGTCTATAATTCCTTGTTTGGGATATTGTCCATAATTCCTTGTTTGGGATATTGTCCATAATTCCTTGTTTGGGATATTGTCCATAATTCCTTGTTTGGGATATTGTCCATAATTCTTTGTTTGGGATATTGTCCATAATTCCTTGTTTGGGATATTGTCCATAATTCCGTGTTTGGGATATTGTCCATAATTCCTTGTTTGGGGTATTGTCTATAATTCCTTGTTTGGGATATTGTCTATAATTCCTTGTTTGGGATATTGTCCATAATTCCTTGTTTGGGATATTGTCTATAATTCCTTGTTTGGGGTATTGTCCATAATTCCTTGTTTGGGATATTGTCTATAATTCCTTGTTTGGGATATTTTCCATAATTCCTTGTTTGGGATATTGTCTATAATTCCTTGTTTGGGATATTGTCTATAATTCCTTGTTTGGGATATTATATATAATTCCTTGTTTGGGATATTGTCCATAATTCCTTGTTTGGGATATTGTCCATAATTCCTTGTTTGGGATATTGTCTATAATTCCTTGTTTGGGATATTGTCCATAATTCCTTGTTTGGGATATTGTCCATAATTCCTTGTTTGGGATATTGTCCATAATTCCTTGTTTGGGATATTGTCCATAATTCTTTGTTTGGGATATTGTCCATAATTCCTTGTTTGGGATATTGTCTATAATTCCGTGTTTGGGATATTGTCCATAATTCCTTGTTTGGGGTATTGTCTATAATTCCTTGTTTGGGATATTGTCTATAATTCCTTGTTTGGGATATTGTCCATAATTCCTTGTTTGGGATATTGTCATTAATTCCTTGTTTGGGGTATTGTCTATAATTCCTTGTTTGGGGTATTGTCCATAATTCCTTGTTTGGGACATTGTCCATAATTCCTTTTTTGGGATATTGTCTATAATTCCTTGTTTGGGGTATTGTCTATAATTCCTTGTTTGGGATATTGTCTATAATTCCTTGTTTGGGATATTGTCCATAATTCCTTGTTTGGGATATTGTCTATAATTCCTTGTTTGGGATATTGTCTATAATTCCTTGTTTGGGATATTGTCTATAATTCCTTTTTTGGGGTATTGTCCATAATTCCTTGTTTGGGATATAGTCTATAATTCCTTGTTTGGGATATTGTCCATAATTCCTTGTTTGGGATATTGTCTATAATTCCTTGTTTGGGATATTGTCTATAATTCCTTGTTTGGGATATTATTTATAATTCCTTGTTTGGGATATTGTCCATAATTCCTTGTTTGGGATATTGTCCATAATTCCTTGTTTGGGATATTGTCTATAATTCCTTGTTTGGGATATTGTATATAATTCCTTGTTTGGGGTATTGTCCATAATTCCTTGTTTGGGATATTGTCTATAATTCCTTGTTTGGGATATTGTCCATAATTCCTTGTTTGGGATATTGTCCATAATTCCTTGTTTGGGATATTGTCTATAATTCCTTGTTTGGGATATTGTCTATAATTCCTTGTTTGGGATATTGTCCATAATTCCTTGTTTGGGATATTGTCCATAATTCCTTGTTTGGGATATTGTCTATAATTCCTTGTTTGGGGTATTGTCCATAATTCCTTGTTTGGGATATTGTCCATAATTCCTTGTTTGGGATATTGTCTATAATTCCTTGTTTGGGATATTGTCCATAATTCCTTGTTTGGGATATTGTCCATAATTCCTTGTTTGGGATATTGTCCATAATTCCTTGTTTGGGATATTGTCCATAATTCCTTTTTTGGGACATTTTCCATAATTCCATTTTTGGGACATTGTCCATAATTCCTTGTTTGGGATATTGTCCATAATTCCTTGTTTGGGTTATTGTCATTAATTCCTTCTTTGGGGTATTGTCCACAATTCCCTGTTTGGGATATTGTCTATCATTCCTTGTTTGGGATATAGTCCATAATTCCTTGTTTGGGATATTGTCGATAATTCCTTGTTTGGGGTATTGTCCATAATTCCTTGTTTGGGATATTGTCCATAATTCCTTGTTTGGGATATTGTCTATAATTCCTTGTTTGGGGTATGGTCTATAATTCCTTGTTTGGGATATTGTCCATAATTCCTTGTTTGGGATATTGTCTATAATTCCTTGTTTGGGGTATTGTCTATAATTCCTTGTTTGGGATATTGTCCATAATTCCTTGTTTGGGATATTGTCTATAATTTCTTGTTTGGGATATTGTCCATAATTCCTTGTTTGGGATATTGTATATAAATCCTTGTTTGGGGTATTGTCCATCATTCCTTGTTTGGGATATTGTCTATAATTCCTTGTTTGGGGTATGGTCTATAATTTCTTGTTTGGGATATTGTCCATAATTCCTTGTTTGGGATATTGTCTATAATTCCTTGTTTGGGGTATTGTCTATAATTCCTTGTTTGGGATATTGTCTATAATTCCTTGTTTGGGATGTTGTCTATAATTCCTTGTTTGGGATATTGTCCATAATTCCTTGTTTGGGGTATTGTCCATAATTCCTTTTTTGGGATATTGTCTATAATTCCTTGTTTGGGATATTGTCTATAATTCCTTGTTTGGGATATTGTCCATAATTCCTTGTTTGGGATATTGTCTATAATTCCTTGTTTGGGGTATTGTCTATAATTCCTTGTTTGGGATATTGTCCATAATTCCTTGTTTGGGATATTGTCTATAATTTCTTGTTTGGGATATTGTCCATAATTCCTTGTTTGGGATATTGTATATAAATCCTTGTTTGGGGTATTGTCCATCATTCCTTGTTTGGGATATTGTCTATAATTCCTTGTTTGGGATATTGTCTATAATTCCTTGTTTGGGATATTGTCCATAATTCCTTGTTTGGGGTATTGTCCATAATTCCTTTTTTGGGATATTGTCTATAATTCCTTGTTTGGGATATTGTCTATAATTCCTTGTTTGGGATATTGTCATTAATTCCTTCTTTGGGGTATTGTCCACAATTCCTTGTTTGGGATATTGTCTATCATTCCTTGTTTGGGATATTGTCCATAATTCCTTGTTTGGGGTATTGTCCATAATTCCTTTTTTGGGATATTGTCCATAATTCCTTGTTTGGGATATTGTCCATAATTCCTTGTTTGGGATATTGTCTATAATTCCTTTTTTGGGGTATTGTCTATAATTCCTTGTTTGGGATATTGTCCATAATTCCTTGTTTGGGATATTGTATATAAATCCTTGTTTGGGATATTGTCTATAATTTCTTGTTTGGGATAATGTCTATAATTTCTTGTTTGGGATATTGTCCATAATTCCTTGTTTGGGATATTGTCCATAAATCCTTGTTTGGGATATTGTCTATAATTCCTTGTTTGGGATATTGTCTATAATTTCTTGTTTGGGATATTGTCCATAATTCCTTGTTTGGGATATTGTATATAAATCCTTGTTTGGGGTATTTTCCATCATTCCTTGTTTGGGATATTGTCTATAATTCCTTGTTTGGGATATTGTCTATAATTCCTTGTTTGGGATATTGTCCATAATTCCTTGTTTGGGGTATTGTCCATAATTCCTTTTTTGGGATATTGTCTATAATTCCTTGTTTGGGATATTGTCTATAATTCCTTGTTTGGGATATTGTCCATAATTCCTTGTTTGGGATATTGTCTATAATTCCTTGTTTGGGGTATTGTCTATAATTCCTTGTTTGGGATATTGTCCATAATTCCTTGTTTGGGATATTGTCTATAATTTCTTGTTTGGGATATTGTCCATAATTCCTTGTTTGGGATATTGTATATAAATCCTTGTTTGGGGTATTGTCCATCATTCCTTGTTTGGGATATTGTCTATAATTCCTTGTTTGGGATATTGTCTATAATTCCTTGTTTGGGATATTGTCCATAATTCCTTGTTTGGGGTATTGTCCATAATTCCTTTTTTGGGATATTGTCTATAATTCCTTGTTTGGGATATTGTCTATAATTCCTTTTTTGGGATATTGTCCATAATTCCTTGTTTGGGATATTGTCTATAATTCCTTGTTTGGGGTATTGTCTATAATTCCTTTTTTGGGATATTGTGCATAATTCCTTGTTTGGGATATTGTCTATAATTTCTTGTTTGGGATATTGTCCATAATTCCTTGTTTGGGATATTGTATATAAATCCTTGTTTGGGGTATTGTCCATCATTCCTTGTTTGGGATATTGTCTATAATTCCTTGTTTGGGATATTGTCTATAATTCCTTGTTTGGGATATTGTCCATAATTCCTTGTTTGGGGTATTGTCCATAATTCCTTGTTTGGGATATTGTCCATAATTCCTTGTTTGGGATATTGTCTATAATTCCTTGTTTGGGGTATTGTCTATAATTCCTTGTTTGGGATATTGTCCATAATTCCTTGTTTGGGATATTGTCTATAATTTCTTGTTTGGGATATTGTCCATAATTCCTTGTTTGGGATATTGTATATAAATCCTTGTTTGGGGTATTGTCCATCATTCCTTGTTTGGGATATTGTCTATAATTCCTTGTTTGGGATATTGTCTATAATTCCTTGTTTGGGATATTGTCCATAATTCCTTGTTTGGGGTATTGTCCATAATTCCTTTTTTGGGATATTGTCTATAATTCCTTGTTTGGGATATTGTCTATAATTCCTTGTTTGGGATATTGTCCATAATTCCTTGTTTGGGATATTGTCTATAATTCCTTGTTTGGGGTATTGTCTATAATTCCTTGTTTGGGATATTGTCCATCATTCCTTGTTTGGGATATTGTCTATAATTCCTTGTTTGGGATATTGTCTATAATTCCTTGTTTGGGATATTGTCCATAATTCCTTGTTTGGGGTATTGTCCATAATTCCTTGTTTTGGATATTGTCCATAATTCCTTGTTTGGGATATTGTCTATAATTCCTTGTTTGGGGTATTGTCCATAATTCCTTGTTTGGGATATTGTCTATAATTTCTTGTTTGGGATATTGTCCATAATTCCTTGTTTGGGATATTGTATATAAATCCTTGTTTGGGGTATTGTCCATCGTTCCTTGTTTGGGATATTGTCTATAATTCCTTGTTTGGGATATTGTCTATAATTCCTTGTTTGGGATATTGTCCATAATTCCTTGTTTGGGGTATTGTCCATAATTCCTTTTTTGGGATATTGTCTATAATTCCTTGTTTGGGGTATTGTCCATAATTCCTTTTTTGGGATATTGTCTATAATTCCTTGTTTGGGATATTGTCTATAATTCCTTGTTTGGGATATTGTCTATAATTCCTTGTTTGGGATATTGTCCATAATTCCTTGTTTGGGGTATTGTCCATAATTCCTTGTTTTGGATATTGTCCATAATTCCTTGTTTGGGATATTGTCTATAATTCCTTGTTTGGGGTATTGTCCATAATTCCTTGTTTGGGATATTGTCTATAATTTCTTGTTTGGGATATTGTCCATAATTCCTTGTTTGGGATATTGTATATAAATCCTTGTTTGGGGTATTGTCCATCATTCCTTGTTTGGGATATTGTCTATAATTCCTTGTTTGGGATATTGTCTATAATTCCTTGTTTGGGATATTGTCCATAATTCCTTGTTTGGGGTATTGTCCATAATTCCTTTTTTGGGATATTGTCTATAATTCCTTGTTTGGGATATTGTCTATAATTCCTTGTTTGGGATATTGTCCATAATTCCTTGTTTGGGATATTGTCTATAATTCCTTGTTTGGGGTATTGTCTATAAATCCTTGTTTGGGATATTGTCCATAATTCCTTGTTTGGGATATTGTCTATAATTCCTTGTTTGGGGTATTGTCTATAATTCCTTGTTTGGGATATTGTCCATAATTCCTTGTTTGGGATATTGTCTATAATTTCTTGTTTGGGATATTGTCCATAATTCCTTGTTTGGGATATTGTATATAAATCCTTGTTTGGGGTATTGTCCATCATTCCTTGTTTGGGATATTGTCTATAATTCCTTGTTTGGGATATTGTCTATAATTCCTTGTTTGGGATATTGTCCATAATTCCTTGTTTGGGATATTGTCTATAATTTCTTGTTTGGGATATTGTCCATAATTCCTTGTTTGGGATATTGTATATAAATCCTTGTTTGGGGTATTGTCCATCATTCCTTGTTTGGGATATTGTCTATAATTCCTTGTTTGGGATATTGTCTATAATTCCTTGTTTGGGATATTGTCCATAATTCCTTGTTTGGGGTATTGTCCATAATTCCTTGTTTGGGATATTGTCCATAATTCCTTGTTTGGGATATTGTCTATAATTCCTTGTTTGGGATATTGTCCATAATTCCTTGTTTGGGATATTGTCTATAATTCCTTGTTTGGGGTATTGTCTATAATTCCTTGTTTGGGATATTGTCCATAATTCCTTGTTTGGGATATTGTCTATAATTTCTTGTTTGGGATATTGTCCATAATTCCTTGTTTGGGATATTGTATATAAATCCTTGTTTGGGGTATTGTCCATCATTCCTTGTTTGGGATATTGTCTATAATTCCTTGTTTGGGATATTGTCTATATTTCCTTGTTTGGGATATTGTCCATAATTCCTTGTTTGGGGTATTGTCCATAATTCCTTTTTTGGGATATTGTCTATAATTCCTTGTTTGGGATATTGTCTATAATTCCTTGTTTGGGATATTGTCATTAATTCCTTCTTTGGGGTATTGTCCACAATTCCTTGTTTGGGATATTGTCTATCATTCCTTGTTTGGGATATTGTCCATAATTCCTTGTTTGGGGTATTGTCCATAATTCCTTTTTTGGGATATTGTCCATAATTCCTTGTTTGGGATATTGTCCATAATTCCTTGTTTGGGATATTGTCTATAATTCCTTGTTTGGGGTATTGTCTATAATTCCTTGTTTGGGATATTGTCCATAATTCCTTGTTTGGGATATTGTATATAAATCCTTGTTTGGGATATTGTCTATAATTTCTTGTTTGGGATATTGTCTATAATTTCTTGTTTGGGATATTGTCCATAATTCCTTGTTTGGGATATTGTCCATAAATCCTTGTTTGGGATATTGTCTATAATTCCTTGTTTGGGATATTGTCTATAATTTCTTGTTTGGGATATTGTCCATAATTCCTTGTTTGGGATATTGTATATAAATCCTTGTTTGGGGTATTGTCCATCATTCCTTGTTTGGGATATTGTCTATAATTCCTTGTTTGGGATATTGTCTATAATTCCTTGTTTGGGATATTGTCCATTATTCCTTGTTTGGGGTATTGTCCATAATTCCTTTTTTGGGATATTGTCTATAATTCCTTGTTTGGGATATTGTCTATAATTCCTTGTTTGGGATATTGTCCATAATTCCTTGTTTGGGATATTGTCTATAATTCCTTGTTTGGGGTATTGTCTATAATTCCTTGTTTGGGATATTGTCCATAATTCCTTGTTTGGGATATTGTCTATAATTTCTTGTTTGGGATATTGTCCATAATTCCTTGTTTGGGATATTGTATATAAATCCTTGTTTGGGGTATTGTCCATCATTCCTTGTTTGGGATATTGTCTATAATTCCTTGTTTGGGATATTGTCTATAATTCCTTGTTTGGGATATTGTCCATAATTCCTTGTTTGGGATATTGTCTATAATTTCTTGTTTGGGATATTGTCCATAATTCCTTGTTTGGGATATTGTATATAAATCCTTGTTTGGGGTATTGTCCATCATTCCTTGTTTGGGATATTGTCTATAATTCCTTGTTTGGGATATTGTCTATAATTCCTTGTTTGGGATATTGTCCATAATTCCTTGTTTGGGGTATTGTCCATAATTCCTTGTTTGGGATATTGTCCATAATTCCTTGTTTGGGATATCGTCTATAATTCCTTGTTTGGGGTATTGTCTATAATTCCTTGTTTGGGATATTGTCCATAATTCCTTGTTTGGGATATTGTCTATAATTTCTTGTTTGGGATATTGTCCATAATTCCTTGTTTGGGATATTGTATATAAATCCTTGTTTGGGGTATTGTCCATCATTCCTTGTTTGGGATATTGTCTATAATTCCTTGTTTGGGGTATTGTCCATAATTCCTTTTTTGGGATATTGTCTATAATTCCTTGTTTGGGATATTGTCTATAATTCCTTGTTTGGGGTATTGTCCATAATTCCTTTTTTGGGATATTGTCTATAATTCCTTGTTTGGGATATTGTCTATAATTCCTTGTTTGGGATATTGTCATTAATTCCTTCTTTGGGGTATTGTCCACAATTCCTTGTTTGGGATATTGTCTATCATTCCTTGTTTGGGATATTGTCCATAATTCCTTGTTTGGGGTATTGTCCATAATTCCTTTTTTGGGATATTGTCCATAATTCCTTGTTTGGGATATTGTCCATAATTCCTTGTTTGGGATATTGTCTATAATTCCTTGTTTGGGGTATTGTCTATAATTTCTTGTTTGGGATATTGTCCATAATTCCTTGTTTGGGATATTGTATATAAATCCTTGTTTGGGATATTGTCTATAATTTCTTGTTTGGGATATTGTCTATAATTTCTTGTTTGGGATATTGTCCATAATTCCTTGTTTGGGATATTGTCCATAAATCCTTGTTTGGGATATTGTCTATAATTCCTTGTTTGGGATATTGTCTATAATTTCTTGTTTGGGATATTGTCCATAATTCCTTGTTTGGGATATTGTATATAAATCCTTGTTTGGGGTATTGTCTATAATTCCTTGTTTGGGATATTGTCCATAATTCCTTGTTTGGGATATTGTCTATAATTTCTTGTTTGGGATATTGTCCATAATTCCTTGTTTGGGATATTGTATATAAATCCTTGTTTGGGGTATTGTCCATCATTCCTTGTTTGGGATATTGTCTATAATTCCTTGTTTGGGATATTGTCTATAATTCCTTGTTTGGGATATTGTCCATAATTCCTTGTTTGGGATATTGTCTATAATTTCTTGTTTGGGATATTGTCCATAATTCCTTGTTTGGGATATTGTATATAAATCCTTGTTTGGGGTATTGTCCATCATTCCTTGTTTGGGATATTGTCTATAATTCCTTGTTTGGGATATTGTCTATAATTCCTTGTTTGGGATATTGTCCATAATTCCTTGTTTGGGGTATTGTCCATAATTCCTTGTTTGGGATATTGTCCATAATTCCTTGTTTGGGATATTGTCTATAATTCCTTGTTTGGGATATTGTCCATAATTCCTTGTTTGGGATATTGTCTATAATTCCTTGTTTGGGGTATTGTCTATAATTCCTTGTTTGGGATATTGTCCATAATTCCTTGTTTGGGATATTGTCTATAATTTCTTGTTTGGGATATTGTCCATAATTCCTTGTTTGGGATATTGTATATAAATCCTTGTTTGGGGTATTGTCCATCATTCCTTGTTTGGGATATTGTCTATAATTCCTTGTTTGGGATATTGTCTATATTTCCTTGTTTGGGATATTGTCCATAATTCCTTGTTTGGGGTATTGTCCATAATTCCTTTTTTGGGATATTGTCTATAATTCCTTGTTTGGGATATTGTCTATAATTCCTTGTTTGGGATATTGTCATTAATTCCTTCTTTGGGGTATTGTCCACAATTCCTTGTTTGGGATATTGTCTATCATTCCTTGTTTGGGATATTGTCCATAATTCCTTGTTTGGGGTATTGTCCATAATTCCTTTTTTGGGATATTGTCCATAATTCCTTGTTTGGGATATTGTCCATAATTCCTTGTTTGGGATATTGTCTATAATTCCTTGTTTGGGGTATTGTCTATAATTCCTTGTTTGGGATATTGTCCATAATTCCTTGTTTGGGATATTGTATATAAATCCTTGTTTGGGATATTGTCTATAATTTCTTGTTTGGGATATTGTCTATAATTTCTTGTTTGGGATATTGTCCATAATTCCTTGTTTGGGATATTGTCCATAAATCCTTGTTTGGGATATTGTCTATAATTCCTTGTTTGGGATATTGTCTATAATTTCTTGTTTGGGATATTGTCCATAATTCCTTGTTTGGGATATTGTATATAAATCCTTGTTTGGGGTATTGTCCATCATTCCTTGTTTGGGATATTGTCTATAATTCCTTGTTTGGGATATTGTCTATAATTCCTTGTTTGGGATATTGTCCATTATTCCTTGTTTGGGGTATTGTCCATAATTCCTTTTTTGGGATATTGTCTATAATTCCTTGTTTGGGATATTGTCTATAATTCCTTGTTTGGGATATTGTCCATAATTCCTTGTTTGGGATATTGTCTATAATTCCTTGTTTGGGGTATTGTCTATAATTCCTTGTTTGGGATATTGTCCATAATTCCTTGTTTGGGATATTGTCTATAATTTCTTGTTTGGGATATTGTCCATAATTCCTTGTTTGGGATATTGTATATAAATCCTTGTTTGGGGTATTGTCCATCATTCCTTGTTTGGGATATTGTCTATAATTCCTTGTTTGGGATATTGTCTATAATTCCTTGTTTGGGATATTGTCCATAATTCCTTGTTTGGGATATTGTCTATAATTTCTTGTTTGGGATATTGTCCATAATTCCTTGTTTGGGATATTGTATATAAATCCTTGTTTGGGGTATTGTCCATCATTCCTTGTTTGGGATATTGTCTATAATTCCTTGTTTGGGATATTGTCTATAATTCCTTGTTTGGGATATTGTCCATAATTCCTTGTTTGGGGTATTGTCCATAATTCCTTGTTTGGGATATTGTCCATAATTCCTTGTTTGGGATATTGTCTATAATTCCTTGTTTGGGGTATTGTCTATAATTCCTTGTTTGGGATATTGTCCATAATTCCTTGTTTGGGATATTGTCTATAATTTCTTGTTTGGGATATTGTCCATAATTTCTTGTTTGGGATATTGTATATAAATCCTTGTTTGGGGTATTGTCCATCATTCCTTGTTTGGGATATTGTCTATAATTCCTTGTTTGGGGTATTGTCCATAATTCCTTTTTTGGGATATTGTCTATAATTCCTTGTTTGGGATATTGTCTATAATTCCTTGTTTGGGGTATTGTCCATAATTCCTTTTTTGGGATATTGTCTATAATTCCTTGTTTGGGATATTGTCTATAATTCCTTGTTTGGGATATTGTCATTAATTCCTTCTTTGGGGTATTGTCCACAATTCCTTGTTTGGGATATTGTCTATCATTCCTTGTTTGGGATATTGTCCATAATTCCTTGTTTGGGGTATTGTCCATAATTCCTTGTTTGGGATATTGTCCATAATTCCTTGTTTGGGATATTGTCCATAATTCCTTGTTTGGGATATTGTCTATAATTCCTTGTTTGGGGTATTGTCTATAATTTCTTGTTTGGGATATTGTCCATAATTCCTTGTTTGGGATATTGTATATAAATCCTTGTTTGGGATATTGTCTATAATTTCTTGTTTGGGATATTGTCTATAATTTCTTGTTTGGGATATTGTCCATAATTCCTTGTTTGGGATATTGTCCATAAATCCTTGTTTGGGATATTGTCTATAATTCCTTGTTTGGGATATTGTCTATAATTTCTTGTTTGGGATATTGTCCATAATTCCTTGTTTGGGATATTGTATATAAATCCTTGTTTGGGGTATTGTCCATCATTCCTTGTTTGGGATATTGTCTATAATTCCTTGTTTGGGATATTGTCTATAATTCCTTGTTTGGGATATTGTCCATAATTCCTTGTTTGGGGTATTGTCTATAATTCCTTGTTTGGGATATTGTCCATAATTCCTTGTTTGGGATATTGTATATAAATCCTTGTTTGGGATATTGTCTATAATTTCTTGTTTGGGATATTGT
This sequence comes from Hydrophis major, assembly GCA_033807585.1. Classification (NCBI taxonomy): domain Eukaryota; kingdom Metazoa; phylum Chordata; class Lepidosauria; order Squamata; family Elapidae; genus Hydrophis; species Hydrophis major. The sequence continues at coordinate 1,101,701 of JAUCBL010000035.1, forward strand.
CTATAATTTCTTGTTTGGGATATTGTCCATAATTCCTTGTTTGGGATATTGTCCATAAATCCTTGTTTGGGATATTGTCTATAATTCCTTGTTTGGGATATTGTCTATAATTTCTTGTTTGGGATATTGTCCATAATTCCTTGTTTGGGATATTGTATATAAATCCTTGTTTGGGGTATTGTCCATCATTCCTTGTTTGGGATATTGTCTATAATTCCTTGTTTGGGATATTGTCTATAATTCCTTGTTTGGGATATTGTCCATTATTCCTTGTTTGGGGTATTGTCCATAATTCCTTTTTTGGGATATTGTCTATAATTCCTTGTTTGGGATATTGTCTATAATTCCTTGTTTGGGATATTGTCCATAATTCCTTGTTTGGGATATTGTCTATAATTCCTTGTTTGGGGTATTGTCTATAATTCCTTGTTTGGGATATTGTCCATAATTCCTTGTTTGGGATATTGTCTATAATTTCTTGTTTGGGATATTGTCTATAATTTCTTGTTTGGGATATTGTCTATAATTTCTTGTTTGGGATATTGTCCATAATTCCTTGTTTGGGATATTGTCCATAAATCCTTGTTTGGGATATTGTCTATAATTCCTTGTTTGGGATATTGTCTATAATTTCTTGTTTGGGATATTGTCCATAATTCCTTGTTTGGGATATTGTATATAAATCCTTGTTTGGGGTATTGTCCATCATTCCTTGTTTGGGATATTGTCTATAATTCCTTGTTTGGGATATTGTCTATAATTCCTTGTTTGGGATATTGTCCATAATTCCTTGTTTGGGGTATTGTCTATAATTCCTTGTTTGGGATATTGTCCATAATTCCTTGTTTGGGATATTGTATATAAATCCTTGTTTGGGATATTGTCTATAATTTCTTGTTTGGGATATTGTCTATAATTTCTTGTTTGGGATATTGTCCATAATTCCTTGTTTGGGATATTGTCCATAAATCCTTGTTTGGGATATTGTCTATAATTCCTTGTTTGGGATATTGTCTATAATTTCTTGTTTGGGATATTGTCCATAATTCCTTGTTTGGGATATTGTATATAAATCCTTGTTTGGGGTATTGTCCATCATTCCTTGTTTGGGATATTGTCTATAATTCCTTGTTTGGGATATTGTCTATAATTCCTTGTTTGGGATATTGTCCATTATTCCTTGTTTGGGGTATTGTCCATAATTCCTTTTTTGGGATATTGTCTATAATTCCTTGTTTGGGATATTGTCTATAATTCCTTGTTTGGGATATTGTCCATAATTCCTTGTTTGGGATATTGTCTATAATTCCTTGTTTGGGGTATTGTCTATAATTCCTTGTTTGGGATATTGTCCATAATTCCTTGTTTGGGATATTGTCTATAATTTCTTGTTTGGGATATTGTCCATAATTCCTTGTTTGGGATATTGTATATAAATCCTTGTTTGGGGTATTGTCCATCATTCCTTGTTTGGGATATTGTCTATAATTCCTTGTTTGGGATATTGTCTATAATTCCTTGTTTGGGATATTGTCCATAATTCCTTGTTTGGGATATTGTCTATAATTTCTTGTTTGGGATATTGTCCATAATTCCTTGTTTGGGATATTGTATATAAATCCTTGTTTGGGGTATTGTCCATCATTCCTTGTTTGGGATATTGTCTATAATTCCTTGTTTGGGATATTGTCTATAATTCCTTGTTTGGGATATTGTCCATAATTCCTTGTTTGGGGTATTGTCCATAATTCCTTGTTTGGGATATTGTCCATAATTCCTTGTTTGGGATATTGTCTATAATTCCTTGTTTGGGGTATTGTCTATAATTCCTTGTTTGGGATATTGTCCATAATTCCTTGTTTGGGATATTGTCTATAATTTCTTGTTTGGGATATTGTCCATAATTCCTTGTTTGGGATATTGTATATAAATCCTTGTTTGGGGTATTGTCCATCATTCCTTGTTTGGGATATTGTCTATAATTCCTTGTTTGGGGTATTGTCCATAATTCCTTTTTTGGGATATTGTCTATAATTCCTTGTTTGGGATATTGTCTATAATTCCTTGTTTGGGGTATTGTCCATAATTCCTTTTTTGGGATATTGTCTATAATTCCTTGTTTGGGATATTGTCTATAATTCCTTGTTTGGGATATTGTCATTAATTCCTTCTTTGGGGTATTGTCCACAATTCCTTGTTTGGGATATTGTCTATCATTCCTTGTTTGGGATATTGTCCATAATTCCTTGTTTGGGGTATTGTCCATAATTCCTTTTTTGGGATATTGTCCATAATTCCTTGTTTGGGATATTGTCCATAATTCCTTGTTTGGGATATTGTCTATAATTCCTTGTTTGGGGTATTGTCTATAATTCCTTGTTTGGGATATTGTCCATAATTCCTTGTTTGGGATATTGTATATAAATCCTTGTTTGGGATATTGTCTATAATTTCTTGTTTGGGATATTGTCTATAATTTCTTGTTTGGGATATTGTCCATAATTCCTTGTTTGGGATATTGTCCATAAATCCTTGTTTGGGATATTGTCTATAATTCCTTGTTTGGGATATTGTCTATAATTTCTTGTTTGGGATATTGTCCATAATTCCTTGTTTGGGATATTGTATATAAATCCTTGTTTGGGGTATTGTCCATCATTCCTTGTTTGGGATATTGTCTATAATTCCTTGTTTGGGATATTGTCTATAATTCCTTGTTTGGGATATTGTCCATAATTCCTTGTTTGGGGTATTGTCCATAATTCCTTTTTTGGGATATTGTCTATAATTCCTTGTTTGGGATATTGTCTATAATTCCTTGTTTGGGATATTGTCCATAATTCCTTGTTTGGGATATTGTCTATAATTCCTTGTTTGGGATATTGTCCATAATTCCTTGTTTGGGGTATTGTCCATAATTCCTTTTTTGGGATATTGTCTATAATTCCTTGTTTGGGATATTGTCTATAATTCCTTGTTTGGGATATTGTCCATAATTCCTTGTTTGGGATATTGTCTATAATTCCTTGTTTGGGGTATTGTCTATAATTCCTTGTTTGGGATATTGTCCATAATTCCTTGTTTGGGATATTGTCTATAATTTCTTGTTTGGGATATTTTCCATAATTCCTTGTTTGGGATATTGTATATAAATCCTTGTTTGGGGTATTGTCCATCATTCCTTGTTTGGGATATTGTCTATAATTCCTTGTTTGGGATATTGTCTATAATTCCTTGTTTGGGATATTGTCCATAATTCCTTGTTTGGGATATTGTCTATAATTTCTTGTTTGGGATATTGTCCATAATTCCTTGTTTGGGATATTGTATATAAATCCTTGTTTGGGGTATTGTCCATCATTCCTTGTTTGGGATATTGTCTATAATTCCTTGTTTGGGATATTGTCTATAATTCCTTGTTTGGGATATTGTCCATAATTCCTTGTTTGGGGTATTGTCCATAATTCCTTGTTTGGGATATTGTCCATAATTCCTTGTTTGGGATATTGTCTATAATTCCTTGTTTGGGGTATTGTCTATAATTCCTTGTTTGGGATATTGTCCATTATTCCTTGTTTGGGATATTATCTATAATTTCTTGTTTGGGATATTGTCCATAATTCCTTGTTTGGGATATTGTATATAAATCCTTGTTTGGGGTATTGTCCATCATTCCTTGTTTGGGATATTGTCTATAATTCCTTGTTTGGGATATTGTCTATAATTCCTTGTTTGGGATATTGTCCATAATTCCTTGTTTGGGGTATTGTCCATAATTCCTTTTTTGGGATATTGTCTATAATTCCTTGTTTGGGATATTGTCTATAATTCCTTGTTTGGGATATTGTCCATAATTCCTTGTTTGGGATATTGTCTATAATTCCTTGTTTGGGGTATTGTCTATAATTCCTTGTTTGGGATATTGTCCATAATTCCTTGTTTGGGATATTGTCTATAATTTCTTGTTTGGGATATTGTCCATAATTCCTTGTTTGGGATATTGTATATAAATCCTTGTTTGGGGTATTGTCCATCATTCCTTGTTTGGGATATTGTCTATAATTCCTTGTTTGGGATATTGTCTATAATTCCTTTTTTGGGATATTGTCTATCATTCCTTGTTTGGGATATTGTATATAAATCCTTGTTTGGGGTATTGTCCATCATTCCTTGTATGGGATATTATATATAATTCCTTGTTTGGGATATTGTCCATAATTCCTTGTTTGGGATATTGTCTATAATTCCTTGTTTGGGGTATTGTCCATAATTCCTTGTTTGGGGTATTGTCCATAATTCCTTTTTTGGGATATTGTCTATAATTCCTTGTTTGGGATATTGTCTATAATTCCTTGTTTGGGATATTGTCCATAATTCCTTGTTTGGGATATTGTCTATAATTCCTTGTTTGGGGTATTGTCTATAATTCCTTGTTTGGGATATTGTCTATAATTCCTTGTTTGGGATATTGTCCATAATTCCTTGTTTGGGGTATTGTCCATAATTCCTTTTTTGGGATATTGTCTATAATTCCTTGTTTGGGATATTGTCTATAATTCCTTGTTTGGGATATTGTCATTAATTCCTTCTTTGGGGTATTGTCCACAATTCCTTGTTTGGGATATTGTCTATCATTCCTTGTTTGGGATATTGTCCATAATTCCTTGTTTGGGGTATTGTCCATAATTCCTTTTTTGGGATATTGTCCATAATTCCTTGTTTGGGATATTGTCCACAATTCCTTGTTTGGGATATTGTCTATCATTCCTTGTTTGGGATATTGTCCATAATTCCTTGTTTGGGGTATTGTCCATAATTCCTTTTTTGGGATATTGTCCATAATTCCTTGTTTGGGATATTGTCCATAATTCCTTGTTTGGGATATTGTCTATAATTCCTTGTTTGGGGTATTGTCTATAATTCCTTGTTTGGGATATTGTCCATAATTCCTTGTTTGGGATATTGTATATAAATCCTTGTTTGGGATATTGTCTATAATTTCTTGTTTGGGATATTGTCTATAATTTCTTGTTTGGGATATTGTCCATAATTCCTTGTTTGGGATATTGTCCATAAATCCTTGTTTGGGATATTGTCTATAATTCCTTGTTTGGGATATTGTCTATAATTTCTTGTTTGGGATATTGTCCATAATTCCTTGTTTGGGATATTGTATATAAATCCTTGTTTGGGGTATTGTCCATCATTCCTTGTTTGGGATATTGTCTATAATTCCTTGTTTGGGATATTGTCTATAATTCCTTGTTTGGGATATTGTCCATAATTCCTTGTTTGGGGTATTGTCCATAATTCCTTTTTTGGGATATTGTCTATAATTCCTTGTTTGGGATATTGTCTATAATTCCTTGTTTGGGATATTGTCCATAATTCCTTGTTTGGGATATTGTCTATAATTCCTTGTTTGGGGTATTGTCTATAATTCCTTGTTTGGGATATTGTCCATAATTCCTTGTTTGGGATATTGTCTATAATTTCTTGTTTGGGATATTGTCCATAATTCCTTGTTTGGGATATTGTATATAAATCCTTGTTTGGGGTATTGTCCATCATTCCTTGTTTGGGATATTGTCTATAATTCCTTGTTTGGGATATTGTCTATAATTCCTTTTTTGGGATATTGTCCATAATTCCTTGTTTGGGGTATTGTCCATAATTCCTTGTTTGGGATATTGTCCATAATTCCTTGTTTGGGATATTGTCTATAATTCCTTGTTTGGGGTATTGTCCATAATTCCTTGTTTGGGATATTGTCCATAATTCCTTGTTTGGGATATTGTCTATAATTCCTTGTTTGGGGTATTGTCCATAATTCCTTGTTTGGGATATTGTCTATAATTTCTTGTTTGGGATATTGTCTATAATTCCTTTTTTGGGATATTGTCTATAATTCCTTGTTTGGGGTATTGTCTATAATTCCTTGTTTGGGATATTGTCCATAATTCCTTGTTTGGGATATTGACTATAATTTCTTGTTTGGGATATTTTCCATAATTCCTTGTTTGGGATATTGTATATAAATCCTTGTTTGGGGTATTGTCCATCATTCCTTGTTTGGGATATTGTCTATAATTCCTTGTTTGGGATATTGTCTATAATTCCTTGTTTGGGATATTGTCCATAATTCCTTGTTTGGGATATTGTCTATAATTTCTTGTTTGGGATATTGTCCATAATTCCTTGTTTGGGATATTGTATATAAATCCTTGTTTGGGGTATTGTCCATCATTCCTTGTTTGGGATATTGTCTATAATTCCTTGTTTGGGATATTGTCTATAATTCCTTGTTTGGGATATTGTCCATAATTCCTTGTTTGGGGTATTGTCCATAATTCCTTGTTTGGGATATTGTCCATAATTCCTTGTTTGGGATATTGTCTATAATTCCTTGTTTGGGGTATTGTCTATAATTCCTTGTTTGGGATATTGTCTATAATTTCTTGTTTGGGATATTGGGGTATTGTCCATAATTCCTTGTTTGGGATATTGTCTATAATTCCTTGTTTGGGATATTGTCTATAATTCCTTGTTTGGGATATTGTCCATAATTCCTTGTTTGGGGTATTGTCTATAATTCCTTGTTTGGGATATTGTCCATAATTCCTTGTTTGGGATATTGTCTATAATTCCTTGTTTGGGTATTGTCCATAATTCCTTGTTTGGGGTATTGTCCATAATTCCTTGTTTGGGATATTGTCCATAATTCCTTGTTTGGGGTATTGTCTATAATTCCTTGTTGGGGATATTGTCCATAATTCCTTGTTTGGGGATATTGTCCATAATTCCTTGTTTGGGGATATTGTCCATAATTCCTTGTTTGGGATATTGTCTATAATTCTTGTTTGGGATATTGTCTATAATTCCTTGTTTGGGATATTGTCTATAATTCCTTGTTTGGAGTATTGTCTATAATTCCTTGTTTGGGATATTGTCCATTATTCCTTGTTTGGGATATTGTCTATAATTCCTTGTTTGGGATATTGTCCATAATTCCTTGTTTGGGATATTGTATATAAATCCTTGTTTGGGTATTGTCCATCATTCCTTGTTTGGGATATTGTCTATAATTCCTTGTTTGGGATATTGTCTATAATTCCTTGTTTGGGATATTGTCCATAATTCCTTGTTTGGGTATTGTCCATAATTCCTTTTTGGGATATTGTCTATAATTCCTTGTTTGGGATATTGTCTATAATTCCTTGTTTGGGATATTGTCCATAATTCCTTGTTTGGGGTATTGTCTATAATTCCTTGTTTGGGATATTGTCCATAATTCCTTGTTGGGATATTGTCCTATAATTCCTTGTTTGGGGTATTGTCCATAATTCCTTGTTTGGGGTATTGTCCATATTCCTTGTTTGGGATATTGTCTATAATTCCTTGTTTGGGGTATTGTCCATAATTCCTTGTTTGGGATATTGTCTATAATTCCTTGTTTGGATATTGTATATAATTCCTTGTTTGGGGTATTGTCTATAATTCCTTGTTTGGGATATTGTCCATAATTCCTTGTTTGGGATATTGTCCATAATTCCTTGTTTGGGATATTGTCTATAATTCTTTGTTTGGGATATTGTCTATAATTCCTTGTTTGGGATATTGTCTATAATTCCTTGTTTGGGATATTGTCTATAATTCCTTGTTTGGGATATTGTCCATAATTCCTTGTTTGGGGTATTGTCTATAATTCCTTGTTGGGATATTGTCTATAATTCCTTGTTTGGGATATTGTCTATAATTCCTTGTTTGGGGTATTGTCTATAATTCCTTGTTTGGGATATTGTCTATAATTCCTTGTTTGGGATATTGTCTATAATTCCTTGTTTGGGATATTGTATATAAATCCTTGTTTGGGATATTGTCTATAATTTCTTGTTTGGGATATTGTCTATAATTCTTGTTTGGGATATTGTCCATAATTCCTTGTTTGGGATATTGTCCATAAATCCTTGTTTGGGATATTGTCTATAATTCCTTGTTTGGGATATTGTCTATAATTTCTTGTTTGGGATATTGTCCATAATTCCTTGTTTGGGATATTGTATATAAATCCTTGTTTGGGGTATTGTCCATCATTCCTTGTTTGGGATATTGTCTATAATTCCTTGTTTGGGATATTGTCTATAATTCCTTGTTTGGGATATTGTCATAATTCCTTGTTTGGGGTATTGTCCATAATTCCTTTTTTGGGATATTGTCTATAATTCCTTGTTTGGGATATTGTCTATAATTCCTTGTTTGGGATATTGTCCATAATTCCTTGTTTGGGATATTGTCTATAATTCCTTGTTTGGGATATTGTCCATAATTCCTTGTTTGGGGTATTGTCCATAATTCCTTTTTTGGGATATTGTCTATAATTCCTTGTTTGGGATATTGTCTATAATTCCTTGTTTGGGATATTGTCCATAATTCCTTGTTTGGGATATTGTCTATAATTCCTTGTTGGGGTATTGTCTATAATTCCTTGTTTGGGATATTGTCCATAATTCCTTGTTTGGGATATTGTCTATAATTCTTGTTTGGGATATTTTCCATAATTCCTTGTTTGGGATATTGTATATAAATCCTTGTTTGGGGTATTGTCCATCATTCCTTGTTTGGGATATTGTCTATAATTCCTTGTTTGGGATATTGTCTATAATTCCTTGTTTGGGATATTGTCCATAATTCCTTGTTTGGGATATTGTCTATAATTTCTTCGTTTGGGATATTGTCCATAATTCCTTGTTTGGGATATTGTATATAAATCCTTGTTTGGGGTATTGTCCATCATTCCTTGTTTGGGATATTGTCTATAATTCCTTGTTTGGGATATTGTCTATAATTCCTTGTTTGGGATATTGTCCATAATTCCTTGTTTGGGGTATTGTCCATAATTCCTTGTTTGGGATATTGTCCATAATTCCTTGTTTGGGATATTGTCTATAATTCCTTGTTTGGGGTATTGTCTATAATTCCTTGTTTGGGATATTGTCCATTATTCCTTGTTTGGGATATTATCTATAATTTCTTGTTTGGGATATTGTCCATAATTCCTTGTTTGGGATATTGTATATAAATCCTTGTTTGGGGTATTGTCCATCATTCCTTGTTTGGGATATTGTCTATAATTCCTTGTTTGGGATATTGTCTATAATTCCTTGTTTGGGATATTGTCCATAATTCCTTGTTTGGGGTATTGTCCATAATTCCTTTTTTGGGATATTGTCTATAATTCCTTGTTTGGGATATTGTCTATAATTCCTTGTTTGGGATATTGTCCATAATTCCTTGTTTGGGATATTGTCTATAATTCCTTGTTTGGGGTATTGTCTATAATTCCTTGTTTGGGATATTGTCCATAATTCCTTGTTTGGGATATTGTCTATAATTTCTTGTTTGGGATATTGTCCATAATTCCTTGTTTGGGATATTGTATATAAATCCTTGTTTGGGGTATTGTCCATCATTCCTTGTTTGGGATATTGTCTATAATTCCTTGTTTGGGATATTGTCTATAATTCCTTTTTTGGGATATTGTCCATAATTCCTTGTTTGGGGTATTGTCCATAATTCCTTGTTTGGGATATTGTCCATAATTCCTTGTTTGGGATATTGTCTATAATTCCTTGTTTGGGGTATTGTCCATAATTCCTTGTTTGGGATATTGTCTATAATTTCTTGTTTGGGATATTGTCCATAATTCCTTGTTTGGGATATTGTATATAAATCCTTGTTTGGGGTATTGTCCATCATTCCTTGTATGGGATATTATATATAATTCCTTGTTTGGGATATTGTCCATAATTCCTTGTTTGGGATATTGTCTATAATTCCTTGTTTGGGGTATTGTCCATAATTCCTTGTTTGGGGTATTGTCCATAATTCCTTTTTTGGGATATTGTCTATAATTCCTTGTTTGGGATATTGTCTATAATTCCTTGTTTGGGATATTGTCCATAATTCCTTGTTTGGGATATTGTCTATAATTCCTTGTTTGGGGTATTGTCTATAATTCCTTGTTTGGGATATTGTCTATAATTCCTTGTTTGGGATATTGTCCATAATTCCTTGTTTGGGGTATTGTCCATAATTCCTTTTTTGGGATATTGTCTATAATTCCTTGTTTGGGATATTGTCTATAATTCCTTGTTTGGGATATTGTCATTAATTCCTTCTTTGGGGTATTGTCCACAATTCCTTGTTTGGGATATTGTCTATCATTCCTTGTTTGGGATATTGTCCATAATTCCTTGTTTGGGGTATTGTCCATAATTCCTTTTTTGGGATATTGTCCATAATTCCTTGTTTGGGATATTGTCCACAATTCCTTGTTGGGATATTGTCTATCATTCCTTGTTTGGGATATTGTCCATAATTCCTTGTTTGGGGTATTGTCCATAATTCCTTTTTTGGGATATTGTCCATAATTCCTTGTTTGGGATATTGTCCATAATTCCTTGTTTGGGATATTGTCTATAATTCCTTGTTTGGGGTATTGTCTATAATTCCTTGTTTGGGATATTGTCCATAATTCCTTGTTTGGGATATTGTATATAAATCCTTGTTTGGGATATTGTCTATAATTTCTTGTTTGGGATATTGTCTATAATTTCTTGTTTGGGATATTGTCCATAATTCCTTGTTTGGGATATTGTCCATAAATCCTTGTTTGGGATATTGTCTATAATTCCTTGTTTGGGATATTGTCTATAATTTCTTGTTTGGGATATTGTCCATAATTCCTTGTTTGGGATATTGTATATAAATCCTTGTTTGGGGTATTGTCCATCATTCCTTGTTTGGGATATTGTCTATAATTCCTTGTTTGGGATATTGTCTATAATTCCTTGTTTGGGATATTGTCCATAATTCCTTGTTTGGGGTATTGTCCATAATTCCTTTTTTGGGATATTGTCTATAATTCCTTGTTTGGGATATTGTCTATAATTCCTTGTTTGGGATATTGTCCATAATTCCTTGTTTGGGATATTGTCTATAATTCCTTGTTTGGGGTATTGTCTATAATTCCTTGTTTGGGATATTGTCCATAATTCCTTGTTTGGGATATTGTCTATAATTTCTTGTTTGGGATATTGTCCATAATTCCTTGTTTGGGATATTGTATATAAATCCTTGTTTGGGTATTGTCCATCATTCCTTGTTTGGGATATTGTCTATAATTCCTTGTTTGGGATATTGTCTATAATTCCTTTTTTGGGATATTGTCCATAATTCCTTGTTTGGGGTATTGTCCATAATTCCTTGTTTGGGATATTGTCCATAATTCCTTGTTTGGGATATTGTCTATAATTCCTTGTTTGGGGTATTGTCCATAATTCCTTGTTTGGGATATTGTCCATAATTCCTTGTTTGGGATATTGTCTATAATTCCTTGTTTGGGGTATTGTCCATAATTCCTTGTTTGGGATATTGTCTATAATTTCTTGTTTGGGATATTGTCCATAATTCCTTGTTTGGGATATTGTATATAAATCCTTGTTTGGGGTATTGTCCATCATTCCTTGTTTGGGATATTATATATAATTCCTTGTTTGGGATATTGTCCATAATTCCTTGTTTGGGATATTGTCTATAATTCCTTGTTTGGGGTATTGTCCATAATTCCTTGTTTGGGGTATTGTCTATAATTCCTTGTTTGGGGTATTGTCTATAATTCCTTGTTTGGGATATTGTCTATAATTCCTTGTTTGGGATATTGTCCATAATTCCTTGTTTGGGATATTGTCCATAATTCCTTGTTTGGGATATTGTATATAAATCCTTGTTTGGGGTATTGTCCATCATTCCTTGTTTGGGATATTGTCTATAATTCCTTGTTTGGGATATTGTCTATAATTCCTTGTTTGGGATATTGTCCATAATTCCTTGTTTGGGGTATTGTCCATAATTCCTTTTTTGGGATATTGTCTATAATTCCTTGTTTGGGATATTGTCTATAATTCCTTGTTTGGGATATTGTCATTAATTCCTTCTTTGGGTATTGTCCACAATTCCTTGTTTGGGATATTGTCTATCATTCCTTGTTTGGGATATTGTCCATAATTCCTTGTTTGGGGTATTGTCCATAATTCCTTTTTTGGGATATTGTCCATAATTCCTTGTTTGGGATATTGTCCATAATTCCTTGTTTGGGATATTGTCTATAATTCCTTGTTTGGGGTATTGTCTATAATTCCTTGTTTGGGATATTGTCCATAATTCCTTGTTTGGGATATTGTATATAAATCCTTGTTTGGGATATTGTCTATAATTCCTTGTTTGGGATATTGTCTATAATTTCTTGTTTGGGATATTGTCCATAATTCCTTGTTTGGGATATTGTATATAAATCCTTGTTTGGGGTATTGTCCATCATTCCTTGTTTGGGATATTGTCTATAATTCCTTGTTTGGGATATTGTCTATAATTCCTTGTTTGGGATATTGTCCATAATTCCTTGTTTGGGGTATTGTCCATAATTCCTTTTTTGGGATATTGTCTATAATTCCTTGTTTGGGATATTGTCTATAATTTCTTGTTTGGGATATTGTCCATAATTCCTTGTTTGGGATATTGTCTATAATTCCTTGTTTGGGGTATTGTCCATAATTCCTTGTTTGGGATATTGTCTATAATTCCTTGTTTGGGATATTGTATATAATTCCTTGTTTGGGGTATTGTCTATAATTCCTTGTTTGGGATATTGTCCATAATTCCTTGTTTGGGATATTGTCCATAATTCCTTGTTTGGGATATTGTCCATAATTCCTTGTTTGGGATATTGTCTATAATTCCTTGTTTGGGATATTGTCTATAATTCCTTGTTTGGGATATTGTCTATAATTCCTTGTTTGGGGTATTGTCTATAATTCCTTGTTTGGGATATTGTCCATAATTCCTTGTTTGGGATATTGTCTATAATTTCTTGTTTGGGATATTGTCCATAATTCCTTGTTTGGGATATTGTATATAAATCCTTGTTTGGGGTATTGTCCATCATTCCTTGTTTGGGATATTGTCTATAATTCCTTGTTTGGGATATTGTCTATAATTCCTTGTTTGGGATATTGTCCATAATTCCTTGTTTGGGGTATTGTCCATAATTCCTTTTTTGGGATATTGTCTATAATTCCTTGTTTGGGATATTGTCTATAATTCCTTGTTTGGGATATTGTCCATAATTCCTTGTTTGGGGTATTGTCTATAATTCCTTGTTTGGGATATTGTCCATAATTCCTTGTTTGGGATATTGTCTATAATTCCTTGTTTGGGGTATTGTCCATAATTCCTTGTTTGGGGTATTGTCCATAATTCCTTGTTTGGGATATTGTCCATAATTCCTTGTTTGGGGTATTGTCTATAATTCCTTGTTTGGGATATTGTCCATAATTCCTTGTTTGGGATATTGTCCATAATTCCTTGTTTGGGATATTGTCCATAATTCCTTGTTTGGGATATTGTCTATAATTCCTTGTTTGGGATATTGTCTATAATTCCTTGTTTGGGATATTGTCTATAATTCCTTGTTTGGGGTATTGTCTATAATTCCTTGTTTGGGATATTGTCCATTATTCCTTGTTTGGGATATTGTCTATAATTTCTTGTTTGGGATATTGTCCATAATTCCTTGTTTGGGATATTGTATATAAATCCTTGTTTGGGGTATTGTCCATCATTCCTTGTTTGGGATATTGTCTATAATTCCTTGTTTGGGATATTGTCTATAATTCCTTGTTTGGGATATTGTCCATAATTCCTTGTTTGGGGTATTGTCCATAATTCCTTTTTTGGGATATTGTCTATAATTCCTTGTTTGGGATATTGTCTATAATTCCTTGTTTGGGATATTGTCCATAATTCCTTGTTTGGGGTATTGTCTATAATTCCTTGTTTGGGATATTGTCCATAATTCCTTGTTTGGGATATTGTCTATAATTCCTTGTTTGGGGTATTGTCCATAATTCCTTGTTTGGGGTATTGTCCATAATTCCTTGTTTGGGATATTGTCTATAATTCCTTGTTTGGGGTATTGTCCATAATTCCTTGTTTGGGATATTGTCTATAATTCCTTGTTTGGGATATTGTATATAATTCCTTGTTTGGGGTATTGTCTATAATTCCTTGTTTGGGATATTGTCCATAATTCCTTGTTTGGGATATTGTCCATAATTCCTTGTTTGGGATATTGTCTATAATTCCTTGTTTGGGATATTGTATATAATTCCTTGTTTGGGATATTGTCTATAATTCCTTGTTTGGGATATTGTCTATAATTCCTTGTTTGGGATATTGTCCATAATTCCTTGTTTGGGGTATTGTCTATAATTCCTTGTTTGGGATATTGTCTATAATTCCTTGTTTGGGATATTGTCTATAATTCCTTGTTTGGGGTATTGTCTATAATTCCTTGTTTGGGATATTGTCCATAATTCCTTGTTTGGGATATTGTCCATAATTCCTTGTTTGGGATATTGTCCATAATTCCTTGTTTGGGATATTGTCTATAATTCCTTGTTTGGGATATTGTCTATAATTCCTTGTTTGGGATATTGTCTATAATTCCTTGTTTGGGGTATTGTCTATAATTCCTTGTTTGGGATATTGTCTATAATTCCTTGTTTGGGGTATTGTCCATAATTCCTTGTTTGGGGTATTGTCTATAATTCCTTGTTTGGGATATTGTCTATAATTCCTTGTTTGGGATATTGTCTATAATTCCTTGTTTGGGGTATTGTCCATAATTCCTTGTCTGGGGTATTGTCTATAATTCCTTGTTTGGGATATTGTCCATAATTCCTTGTTTGGGGTATTGTCCATAATTCCTTTTTTGGGATATTGTCTATAATTCCTTGTTTGGGATATTGTCTATAATTCCTTGTTTGGGATATTTTCCATAATTCCTTGTTTGGGATATTGTCTATAATTCCTTGTTTGGGGTATTGTCTATAATTCCTTGTTTGGGATATTGTCCATAATTCCTTGTTTGGGATATTGTCTATAATTTCTTGTTTGGGATATTGTCCATAATTCCTTGTTTGGGATATTGTATATAAATCCTTGTTTGGGGTATTGTCCATCATTCCTTGTTTGGGATATTGTCTATAATTCCTTGTTTGGGATATTGTCTATAATTCCTTGTTTGGGATATTGTCCATAATTCCTTGTTTGGGGTATTGTCCATAATTCCTTTTTTGGGATATTGTCTATAATTCCTTGTTTGGGATATTGTCTATAATTCCTTGTTTGGGATATTGTCCATAATTCCTTGTTTGGGGTATTGTCTATAATTCCTTGTTTGGGATATTGTCCATAATTCCTTGTTTGGGATATTGTCTATAATTCCTTGTTTGGGGTATTGTCCATAATTCCTTGTTTGGGGTATTGTCCATAATTCCTTGTTTGGGATATTGTCCATAATTCCTTGTTTGGGGTATTGTCTATAATTCCTTGTTTGGGATATTGTCCATAATTCCTTGTTTGGGATATTGTCCATAATTCCTTGTTTGGGATATTGTCCATAATTCCTTGTTTGGGATATTGTCTATAATTCCTTGTTTGGGATATTGTCTATAATTCCTTGTTTGGGATATTGTCTATAATTCCTTGTTTGGGGTATTGTCTATAATTCCTTGTTTGGGATATTGTCCATTATTCCTTGTTTGGGATATTGTCTATAATTTCTTGTTTGGGATATTGTCCATAATTCCTTGTTTGGGATATTGTATATAAATCCTTGTTTGGGGTATTGTCCATCATTCCTTGTTTGGGATATTGTCTATAATTCCTTGTTTGGGATATTGTCTATAATTCCTTGTTTGGGATATTGTCCATAATTCCTTGTTTGGGGTATTGTCCATAATTCCTTTTTTGGGATATTGTCTATAATTCCTTGTTTGGGATATTGTCTATAATTCCTTGTTTGGGATATTGTCCATAATTCCTTGTTTGGGGTATTGTCTATAATTCCTTGTTTGGGATATTGTCCATAATTCCTTGTTTGGGATATTGTCTATAATTCCTTGTTTGGGGTATTGTCCATAATTCCTTGTTTGGGGTATTGTCCATAATTCCTTGTTTGGGATATTGTCTATAATTCCTTGTTTGGGGTATTGTCCATAATTCCTTGTTTGGGATATTGTCTATAATTCCTTGTTTGGGATATTGTATATAATTCCTTGTTTGGGGTATTGTCTATAATTCCTTGTTTGGGATATTGTCCATAATTCCTTGTTTGGGATATTGTCCATAATTCCTTGTTTGGGATATTGTCTATAATTCTTTGTTTGGGATATTGTATATAATTCCTTGTTTGGGATATTGTCTATAATTCCTTGTTTGGGATATTGTCTATAATTCCTTGTTTGGGATATTGTCCATAATTCCTTGTTTGGGGTATTGTCTATAATTCCTTGTTTGGGATATTGTCTATAATTCCTTGTTTGGGATATTGTCTATAATTCCTTGTTTGGGGTATTGTCTATAATTCCTTGTTTGGGATATTGTCCATAATTCCTTGTTTGGGATATTGTCCATAATTCCTTGTTTGGGATATTGTCCATAATTCCTTGTTTGGGATATTGTCTATAATTCCTTGTTTGGGATATTGTCTATAATTCCTTGTTTGGGGTATTGTCTATAATTCCTTGTTTGGGATATTGTCTATAATTCCTTGTTTGGGGTATTGTCCATAATTCCTTGTTTGGGGTATTGTCTATAATTCCTTGTTTGGGATATTGTCTATAATTCCTTGTTTGGGGTATTGTCCATAATTCCTTGTTTGGGGTATTGTCTATAATTCCTTGTTTGGGATATTGTCTATAATTCCTTGTTTGGGGTATTGTCTATAATTCCTTGTTTGGGATATTGTCTATAATTCCTTGTTTGGGATATTGTCTATAATTCCTTGTTTGGGGTATTGTCCATAATTCCTTGTTTGGGGTATTGTCTATAATTCCTTGTTTGGGATATTGTCCATAATTCCTTGTTTGGGGTATTGTCCATAATTCCTTTTTTGGGATATTGTCTATAATTCCTTGTTTGGGATATTGTCTATAATTCCTTGTTTGGGATATTTTCCATAATTCCTTGTTTGGGATATTGTCTATAATTCCTTGTTTGGGGTATTGTCTATAATTCCTTGTTTGGGATATTGTCCATAATTCCTTGTTTGGGATATTGTCTATAATTTCTTGTTTGGGATATTGTCCATAATTCCTTGTTTGGGATATTGTATATAAATCCTTGTTTGGGGTATTGTCCATCATTCCTTGTTTGGGATATTGTCTATAATTCCTTGTTTGGGATATTGTCTATAATTCCTTGTTTGGGATATTGTCCATAATTCCTTGTTTGGGGTATTGTCTATAATTCCTTGTTTGGGATATTGTCCATAATTCCTTGTTTGGGATATTGTCTATAATTCCTTGTTTGGGGTATTGTCCATAATTCCTTGTTTGGGATATTGTCCATAATTCCTTGTTTGGGATATTGTCTATAATTCCTTGTTTGGGATATTGTCTATAATTCCTTGTTTGGGATATTGTATATAATTCCTTGTTTGGGGTATTGTCTATAATTCCTTGTTTGGGATATTGTCCATAATTCCTTGTTTGGGATATCGTCCATAATTCCTTGTTTGGGATATTGTCCATAATTCCTTGTTTGGGATATTGTCTATAATTCCTTGTTTGGGATATTGTCTATAATTCCTTGTTTGGGATATTGTCTATAATTCCTTGTTTGGGGTATTGTCTATAATTCCTTGTTTGGGATATTGTCCATAATTCCTTGTTTGGGATATTGTCTATAATTTCTTGTTTGGGATATTGTCCATAATTCCTTGTTTGGGATATTGTATATAAATCCTTGTTTGGGGTATTGTCCATCATTCCTTGTTTGGGATATTGTCTATAATTCCTTGTTTGGGATATTGTCTATAATTCCTTGTTTGGGATATTGTCCATAATTCCTTGTTTGGGGTATTGTCCATAATTCCTTTTTTGGGATATTGTCTATATTTCCTTGTTTGGGATATTGTCTATAATTCCTTGTTTGGGATATTGTCCATAATTCCTTGTTTGGGGTATTGTCTATAATTCCTTGTTTGGGATATTGTCCATAATTCCTTGTTTGGGATATTGTCTATAATTCCTTGTTTGGGGTATTGTCCATAATTCCTTGTTTGGGGTATTGTCCATAATTCCTTGTTTGGGATATTGTCCATAATTCCTTGTTTGGGGTATTGTCTATAATTCCTTGTTTGGGATATTGTCCATAATTCCTTGTTTGGGATATTGTCCATAATTCCTTGTTTGGGATATTGTCCATAATTCCTTGTTTGGGATATTGTCTATAATTCCTTGTTTGGGATATTGTCTATAATTCCTTGTTTGGGATATTGTCTATAATTCCTTGTTTGGGGTATTGTCTATAATTCCTTGTTTGGGATATTGTCCATAATTCCTTGTTTGGGATATTGTCTATAATTTCTTGTTTGGGATATTGTCCATAATTCCTTGTTTGGGATATTGTATATAAATCCTTGTTTGGGGTATTGTCCATCATTCCTTGTTTGGGATATTGTCTATAATTCCTTGTTTGGGATATTGTCTATAATTCCTTGTTTGGGATATTGTCCATAATTCCTTGTTTGGGGTATTGTCCATAATTCCTTTTTTGGGATATTGTCTATAATTCCTTGTTTGGGATATTGTCTATAATTCCTTGTTTGGGATATTGTCCATAATTCCTTGTTTGGGGTATTGTCTATAATTCCTTGTTTGGGATATTGTCCATAATTCCTTGTTTGGGATATTGTCTATAATTCCTTGTTTGGGGTATTGTCCATAATTCCTTGTTTGGGATATTGTCCATAATTCCTTGTTTGGGATATTGTCTATAATTCCTTGTTTGGGGTATTGTCCATAATTCCTTGTTTGGGATATTGTCTATAATTCCTTGTTTGGGATATTGTATATAATTCCTTGTTTGGGGTATTGTCTATAATTCCTTGTTTGGGATATTGTCCATAATTCCTTGTTTGGGATATTGTCCATAATTCCTTGTTTGGGATATTGTCTATAATTCCTTGTTTGGGATATTGTATATAATTCCTTGTTTGGGGTATTGTCTATAATTCCTTGTTTGGGATATTGTCTATAATTCCTTGTTTGGGATATTGTCCATAATTCCTTGTTTGGGGTATTGTCTATAATTCCTTGTTTGGGATATTGTCTATAATTCCTTGTTTGGGATATTGTCTATAATTCCTTGTTTGGGGTATTGTCTATAATTCCTTGTTTGGGATATTGTCCATAATTCCTTGTTTGGGATATTGTCCATAATTCCTTGTTTGGGATATTGTCCATAATTCCTTGTTTGGGATATTGTCTATAATTCCTTGTTTGGGATATTGTCTATAATTCCTTGTTTGGGATATTGTCTATAATTCCTTGTTTGGGGTATTGTCTATAATTCCTTGTTTGGGATATTGTCTATAATTCCTTGTTTGGGGTATTGTCCATAATTCCTTGTTTGGGGTATTGTCTATAATTCCTTGTTTGGGATATTGTCTATAATTCCTTGTTTGGGGTATTGTCCATAATTCCTTGTTTGGGGTATTGTCTATAATTCCTTGTTTGGGATATTGTCTATAATTCCTTGTTTGGGGTATTGTCTATAATTCCTTGTTTGGGATATTGTCTATAATTCCTTGTTTGGGATATTGTCTATAATTCCTTGTTTGGGGTATTGTCCATAATTCCTTGTTTGGGGTATTGTCTATAATTCCTTGTTTGGGATATTGTCCATAATTCCTTGTTTGGGGTATTGTCCATAATTCCTTTTTTGGGATATTGTCTATAATTCCTTGTTTGGGATATTGTCTATAATTCCTTGTTTGGGATATTTTCCATAATTCCTTGTTTGGGATATTGTCTATAATTCCTTGTTTGGGGTATTGTCTATAATTCCTTGTTTGGGATATTGTCCATAATTCCTTGTTTGGGATATTGTCTATAATTTCTTGTTTGGGATATTGTCCATAATTCCTTGTTTGGGATATTGTATATAAATCCTTGTTTGGGGTATTGTCCATCATTCCTTGTTTGGGATATTGTTTATAATTCCTTGTTTGGGATATTGTCTATAATTCCTTGTTTGGGATATTGTCCATAATTCCTTGTTTGGGGTATTGTCCATAATTCCTTTTTTGGGATATTGTCTATAATTCCTTGTTTGGGATATTGTCTATAATTCCTTGTTTGGAATATTGTCCATAATTCCTTGTTTGGGGTATTGTCTATAATTCCTTGTTTGGGATATTGTCCATAATTCCTTGTTTGGGATATTGTCTATAATTCCTTGTTTGGGGTATTGTCCATAATTCCTTGTTTGGGATATTGTCCATAATTCCTTGTTTGGGATATTGTCTATAATTCCTTGTTTGGGGTATTGTCCATAATTCCTTGTTTGGGATATTGTCTATAATTCCTTGTTTGGGATATTGTATATAATTCCTTGTTTGGGGTATTGTCTATAATTCCTTGTTTGGGATATTGTCCATAATTCCTTGTTTGGGATATTGTCCATAATTCCTTGTTTGGGATATTGTCCATAATTCCTTGTTTGGGATATTGTCTATAATTCCTTGTTTGGGATATTGTCTATAATTCCTTGTTTGGGATATTGTCTATAATTCCTTGTTTGGGGTATTGTCTATAATTCCTTGTTTGGGATATTGTCCATAATTCCTTGTTTGGGATATTGTCTATAATTTCTTGTTTGGGATATTGTCCATAATTCCTTGTTTGGGATATTGTATATAAATCCTTGTTTGGGGTATTGTCCATCATTCCTTGTTTGGGATATTGTCTATAATTCCTTGTTTGGGATATTGTCTATAATTCCTTGTTTGGGATATTGTCCATAATTCCTTGTTTGGGGTATTGTCCATAATTCCTTTTTGGGGATATTGTCTATATTTCCTTGTTTGGGATATTGTCTATAATTCCTTGTTTGGGATATTGTCCATAATTCCTTGTTTGGGGTATTGTCTATAATTCCTTGTTTGGGATATTGTCCATAATTCCTTGTTTGGGATATTGTCTATAATTCCTTGTTTGGGGTATTGTCCATAATTCCTTGTTTGGGGTATTGTCCATAATTCCTTGTTTGGGATATTGTCCATAATTCCTTGTTTGGGGTATTGTCTATAATTCCTTGTTTGGGATATTGTCCATAATTCCTTGTTTGGGATATTGTCCATAATTCCTTGTTTGGGATATTGTCCATAATTCCTTGTTTGGGATATTGTCTATAATTCCTTGTTTGGGATATTGTCTATAATTCCTTGTTTGGGATATTGTCTATAATTCCTTGTTTGGGGTATTGTCTATAATTCCTTGTTTGGGATATTGTCCATAATTCCTTGTTTGGGATATTGTCTATAATTTCTTGTTTGGGATATTGTCCATAATTCCTTGTTTGGGATATTGTATATAAATCCTTGTTTGGGGTATTGTCCATCATTCCTTGTTTGGGATATTGTCTATAATTCCTTGTTTGGGATATTGTCTATAATTCCTTGTTTGGGATATTGTCCATAATTCCTTGTTTGGGGTATTGTCCATAATTCCTTTTTTGGGATATTGTCTATAATTCCTTGTTTGGGATATTGTCTATAATTCCTTGTTTGGGATATTGTCCATAATTCCTTGTTTGGGGTATTGTCTATAATTCCTTGTTTGGGATATTGTCCATAATTCCTTGTTTGGGATATTGTCTATAATTCCTTGTTTGGGGTATTGTCCATAATTCCTTGTTTGGGATATTGTCCATAATTCCTTGTTTGGGATATTGTCTATAATTCCTTGTTTGGGGTATTGTCCATAATTCCTTGTTTGGGATATTGTCTATAATTCCTTGTTTGGGATATTGTATATAATTCCTTGTTTGGGGTATTGTCTATAATTCCTTGTTTGGGATATTGTCCATAATTCCTTGTTTGGGATATTGTCCATAATTCCTTGTTTGGGATATTGTCTATAATTCCTTGTTTGGGATATTGTATATAATTCCTTGTTTGGGGTATTGTCTATAATTCCTTGTTTGGGATATTGTCTATAATTCCTTGTTTGGGATATTGTCCATAATTCCTTGTTTGGGGTATTGTCTATAATTCCTTGTTTGGGATATTGTCTATAATTCCTTGTTTGGGATATTGTCTATAATTCCTTGTTTGGGGTATTGTCTATAATTCCTTGTTTGGGATATTGTCCATAATTCCTTGTTTGGGATATTGTCCATAATTCCTTGTTTGGGATATTGTCCATAATTCCTTGTTTGGGATATTGTCTATAATTCCTTGTTTGGGATATTGTCTATAATTCCTTGTTTGGGATATTGTCTATAATTCCTTGTTTGGGGTATTGTCTATAATTCCTTGTTTGGGATATTGTCTATAATTCCTTGTTTGGGGTATTGTCCATAATTCCTTGTTTGGGGTATTGTCTATAATTCCTTGTTTGGGATATTGTCTATAATTCCTTGTTTGGGGTATTGTCCATAATTCCTTGTTTGGGGTATTGTCTATAATTCCTTGTTTGGGATATTGTCTATAATTCCTTGTTTGGGGTATTGTCTATAATTCCTTGTTTGGGATATTGTCTATAATTCCTTGTTTGGGATATTGTCCATAATTCCTTGTTTGGGATATTGTCTATAATTCCTTGTTTGGGATATTGTCTATAATTCCTTGTTTGGGGTATTGTCCATAATTCCTTGTTTGGGGTATTGTCTATAATTCCTTGTTTGGGGTATTGTCCATAATTCCTTGTTTGGGATATTGTCTATAATTCCTTGTTTGGGGTATTGTCCATAATTCCTTGTTTGGGATATTGTCTATAATTCCTTGTTTGGGGTATTGTCCATAATTCCTTGTTTGGGATATTGTCTATAATTCCTTGTTTGGGGTATTGTCCATAATTCCTTGTTTGGGATATTGTCCATAATTCCTTGTTTGGGGTATTGTCCATAGTTCCTTTTTTGGGATATTGTCGATAATTCCTTGTTTGGGATATTGTCTATAATTCCTTTTTTGGGATATTGTCCATAATTCCTTGTTTGGGGTATTGTCTATAATTCCTTGTTTGGGATATTGTCCATAATTCCTTGTTTGGGATATTGTCTATAATTCCTTGTTTGGGGTATTGTCCATAATTCCTTGTTTGGGATATTGTCCATAATTCCTTGTTTGGGATATTGTCTATAATTCCTTGTTTGGGGTATTGTCCATAATTCCTTGTTTGGGATATTGTCTATAATTCCTTGTTTGGGATATTGTATATCATTCCTTGTTTGGGGTATTGTCTATAATTCCTTGTTTGGGATATTGTCCATAATTCCTTGTTTGGGATATTGTCCATAATTCCTTGTTTGGGATATTGTCCATAATTCCTTGTTTGGGATATTGTCCATAATTCCTTGTTTGGGATATTGTCTATAATTCCTTGTTTGGGATATTGTATATAATTCCTTGTTTGGGGTATTGTCTATAATTCCTTGTTTGGGATATTGTCTATAATTCCTTGTTTGGGATATTGTCCATAATTCCTTGTTTGGGGTATTGTCCATAATTCCTTGTTTGGGATATTGTCCATAATTCCTTGTTTGGGATATTGTCCATAATTCCTTGTTTGGGATATTGTCCATAATTCCTTGTTTGGGATATTGTCTATAATTCCTTGTTTGGGATATTGTATATAATTCCTTGTTTGGGGTATTGTCTATAATTCCTTGTTTGGGATATTGTCTATAATTCCTTGTTTGGGATATTGTCCATAATTCCTTGTTTGGGGTATTGTCTATAATTCCTTGTTTGGGATATTGTCTATAATTCCTTGTTTGGGATATTGTCTATAATTCCTTGTTTGGGGTATTGTCTATAATTCCTTGTTTGGGATATTGTCCATAATTCCTTGTTTGGGATATTGTCCATAATTCCTTGTTTGGGATATTGTCCATAATTCCTTGTTTGGGATATTGTCTATAATTCCTTGTTTGGGATATTGTCTATAATTCCTTGTTTGGGATATTGTCTATAATTCCTTGTTTGGGGTATTGTCTATAATTCCTTGTTTGGGATATTGTCTATAATTCCTTGTTTGGGGTATTGTCCATAATTCCTTGTTTGGGGTATTGTCTATAATTCCTTGTTTGGGATATTGTCTATAATTCCTTGTTTGGGGTATTGTCCATAATTCCTTGTTTGGGGTATTGTCTATAATTCCTTGTTTGGGATATTGTCTATAATTCCTTGTTTGGGGTATTGTCTATAATTCCTTGTTTGGGATATTGTCTATAATTCCTTGTTTGGGATATTGTCCATAATTCCTTGTTTGGGATATTGTCTATAATTCCTTGTTTGGGATATTGTATATCATTCCTTGTTTGGGGTATTGTCTATAATTCCTTGTTTGGGATATTGTCCATAATTCCTTGTTTGGGATATTGTCCATAATTCCTTGTTTGGGATATTGTCCATAATTCCTTGTTTGGGATATTGTCTATAATTCCTTGTTTGGGATATTGTATATAATTCCTTGTTTGGGGTATTGTCTATAATTCCTTGTTTGGGATATTGTCTATAATTCCTTGTTTGGGATATTGTCCATAATTCCTTGTTTGGGGTATTGTCCATAATTCCTTGTTTGGGGTATTGTCTATAATTCCTTGTTTGGGATATTGTCTATAATTCCTTGTTTGGGATATTGTCTATAATTTCTTTTTTGGGGTATTGTCTATAATTCCTTGTTTGGGATATTGTCTATAATTCCTTGTTTGGGGTATTGTCCATAATTCCTTGTTTGGGATATTGTCCATAATTCCTTGTTTGGGATATTGTCTATAATTCCTTGTTTGGGGTATTGTCTATAATTCCTTGTTTGGGATATTGTCTATAATTCCTTGTTTGGGATATTGTCTATAATTCCTTGTTTGGGGTATTGTCTATAATTCCTTGTTTGGGATATTGTCTATAATTCCTTGTTTGGGATATTGTCTATAATTCCTTGTTTGGGGTATTGTCTATAATTCCTTGTTTGGGATATTGTCTATAATTCCTTGTTTGGGGTATTGTCCATAATTCCTTGTTTGGGGTATTGTCTATAATTCCTTGTTTGGGATATTGTCTATAATTCCTTGTTTGGGGTATTGTCTATAATTCCTTGTTTGGGATATTGTCTATAATTCCTTGTTTGGGATATTGTCCATAATTCCTTGTTTGGGATATTGTCTATAATTCCTTGTTTGGGATATTGTCTATAATTCCTTGTTTGGGGTATTGTCCATAATTCCTTGTTTGGGGTATTGTCTATAATTCCTTGTTTGGGGTATTGTCCATAATTCCTTGTTTGGGATATTGTCTATAATTCCTTGTTTGGGGTATTGTCCATAATTCCTTGTTTGGGATATTGTCTATAATTCCTTGTTTGGGGTATTGTCCATAATTCCTTGTTTGGGATATTGTCTATAATTCCTTGTTTGGGATATTGTCTATAATTCCTTGTTTGGGGTATTGTCCATAATTCCTTGTTTGGGATATTGTCTATAATTCCTTGTTTGGGGTATTGTCCATAATTCCTTGTTTGGGGTATTGTCCATAATTCCTTGTTTGGGGTATTGTCTATAATTCCTTGTTTGGGATATTGTCTATAATTCCTTGTTTGGGGTATTGTCCATAATTCCTTGTTTGGGGTATTGTCTATAATTCCTTGTTTGGGGTATTGTCCATAATTCCTTGTTTGGGATATTGTCTATAATTCCTTGTTTGGGGTATTGTCCATAATTCCTTGTTTGGGATATTGTCTATAATTTCTTGTTTGGGATATTGTCTATAATTCCTTGTTTGGGGTATTGTCCATAATTCCTTGTTTGGGATATTGTCCATAATTCCTTGTTTGGGATATTGTCCATAATTCCTTGTTTGGGATATTGTCTATAATTCCTTGTTTGGGATATTGTCCATAATTCCTTGTTTGGGATATTGTCTATAATTCCTTGTTTGGGGTATTGTCCATAATTCCTTGTTTGGGATATTGTCCATAATTCCTTGTTTGGGATATTGTCTATAATTCCTTGTTTGGGGTATTGTCCATAATTCCTTGTTTGGGATATTGTCTATAATTCCTTGTTTGGGATATTGTCTATAATTCCTTGTTTGGGATATTGTCTATAATTCCTTGTTTGGGGTATTGTCCATAATTCCTTGTTTGGGATATTGTCTATAATTCCTTGTTTGGGATATTGTCTATAATTCCTTGTTTGGGATATTGTCTATAATTCCTTGTTTGGGATATTGTCTATAATTCCTTGTTTGGGATATTGTCTATAATTCCTTGTTTGGGATATTGTCCATAATTCCTTGTTTGGGATATTGTCTATAATTCCTTGTTTGGGGTATTGTCCATAATTCCTTGTTTGGGATATTGTCCATAATTCCTTGTTTGGGGTATTGTCTATAATTCCTTGTTTGGGGTATTGTCCATAATTCCTTGTTTGGGATATTGTCTATAATTCCTTGTTTGGGGTATTGTCCATAATTCCTTGTTTGGGATATTGTCTATAATTTCTTGTTTGGGATATTGTCTATAATTCCTTGTTTGGGGTATTGTCCATAATTCCTTGTTTGGGATATTGTCCATAATTCCTTGTTTGGGATATTGTCCATAATTCCTTGTTTGGGATATTGTCTATAATTCCTTGTTTGGGATATTGTCCATAATTCCTTGTTTGGGATATTGTCTATAATTCCTTGTTTGGGGTATTGTCCATAATTCCTTGTTTGGGGTATTGTCCATAATTCCTTGTTTGGGATATTGTCTATAATTCCTTGTTTGGGGTATTGTCCATAATTCCTTGTTTGGGATATTGTCTATAATTCCTTGTTTGGGATATTGTCTATAATTCCTTGTTTGGGATATTGTCTATAATTCCTTGTTTGGGGTATTGTCCATAATTCCTTGTTTGGGATATTGTCTATAATTCCTTGTTTGGGATATTGTCTATAATTCCTTGTTTGGGATATTGTCTATAATTCCTTGTTTGGGATATTGTCTATAATTCCTTGTTTGGGATATTGTCTATAATCCCTTGTTTGGGATATTGTCCATAATTCCTTGTTTGGGATATTGTCTATAATTCCTTGTTTGGGGTATTGTCCATAATTCCTTGTTTGGGATATTGTCCATAATTCCTTGTTTGGGATATTGTCCATAATTCCTTGTTTGGGGTATTGTCCATAATTCCTTGTTTGGGATATTGTCCATAATTCCTTGTTTGGGATATTGTCTATAATTCCTTGTTTGGGATATTGTCCATAATTCCTTGTTTGGGATATTGTCTATAATTCCTTGTTTGGGGTATTGTCCATAATTCCTTGTTTGGGATATTGTCTATAATTCCTTGTTTGGGGTATTGTCCATAATTCCTTGTTTGGGATATTGTCTATAATTCCTTGTTTGGGATATTGTCTATAATTCCTTGTTTGGGGTATTGTCTATAATTCCTTGTTTGGGATATTGTCTATAATTTCTTGTTTGGGATATTGTCTATAATTCCTTGTTTGGGGTATTGTCCATAATTCCTTGTTTGGGATATTGTCTATAATTCCTTGTTTGGGGTATTGTCCATAATTCCTTGTTTGGGATATTGTCTATAATTCCTTGTTTGGGATATTGTCTATAATTCCTTGTTTGGGATATTGTCCATAATTCCTTGTTTGGGATATTGTCTATAATTCCTTGTTTGGGATATTGTCTATAATTCCTTGTTTGGGGTATTGTCCATAATTCCTTGTTTGGGGTATTGTCTATAATTCCTTGTTTGGGGTATTGTCCATAATTCCTTGTTTGGGATATTGTCTATAATTCCTTGTTTGGGGTATTGTCCATAATTCCTTGTTTGGGATATTGTCTATAATTCC
This sequence comes from Hydrophis major, assembly GCA_033807585.1. NCBI lineage: Eukaryota > Metazoa > Chordata > Lepidosauria > Squamata > Elapidae > Hydrophis > Hydrophis major. The sequence goes on from JAUCBL010000035.1 coordinate 1,129,683, forward strand.
TTGTTTGGGATATTGTCTATAATTCCTTGTTTGGGATATTGTCCATAATTCCTTGTTTGGGATATTGTCTATAATTCCTTGTTTGGGATATTGTCTATAATTCCTTGTTTGGGATATTGTCCATAATTCCTTGTTTGGGATATTGTCTATAATTCCTTGTTTGGGATATTGTCTATAATTCCTTGTTTGGGGTATTGTCCATAATTCCTTGTTTGGGATATTGTCTACTGCTTGATCGGTCTAGAATTAATCTTGGCATCAATCTCTAATTATCTGAGTGTTGATTGCTGGTGAGGAGGTGAAACGACTTTTCCTCCACTAACTGCTTCTCCTCCTTCTCTTCCTCCCCTTCTCATTCTTCCTCTCCACAAGCCACATGCCCTTCTAGCACTGATGACGTTCCCTAGTTGGGTCATAAAATGTTTCCTAGAAAACAAGCCGGCTCAGAGAGCACTAAGGACCACACAGTATACTTTCCCCTCCTTCTTCTCTTTCTCTTTCTCCTTCTCCTCCTTTTCCTCCATTTCTCTACTCCACAAATCCCCCTCCCTTCTAGCACTCATGATGTTACCTAGTTGGGTCATGAAATGTCTTGCAAGAAAGCAACCCAGCTCAGAGACCATAGAAGTCCCACTGTCACCTCTTTCCCCTTCCTCTTCCCCTTCTCATTCCTTCCCTTCACAAACCACACTGCCTTATTGCACTGATGACATTTCCTAATTCCTTTCCTGCAAGACAAGAATGGAGGAGAGATAGATTCAGATTAATAGAGTTGGAGGGGACCTTGTAGATCATCCAGTCCAACCCTCTGACCAAGCAGGAGAGATTCCTGCAGAATTCATGTTTCCTCTTTGATTCCCCTTCTCAGCTTTGTCTCCAGCATGGTTGATTTATATTATAAGGCAGATGACTGTGTCCAGAAAGATCATGAGCTGCAGAGCTGGATCTACGAGATTTTTCAGAAAGGTTTCCTGGCTCTCACGTCTTCTGGTAAGGAGCAGGTTTTACTCGTGAACTTCTGATGGCAATATGAGTTCTGAATAGTTGCACATTTGTAAACAACTCTGTTTTAGCTGTCCTTATATACTTTATGGACAGTGGTGGGATTGAAATCATTCAACAACCAGTTTTCTCTGCCCTAATGATTTTTTCCCCCCAACAACCTGTCCACCCAACTACTCAACAAGTTAACAACTGGTTTTCTTGAACTTGCTGAGAACTGGATGAACCCCACCACTGCTTACAGATGATTATTATTAATAACTGAAGCATATTTTGCTTTTCCTTCCCAGGCATCCCTTCTTCATTCAGTACTGTGGAAGAAGTGAAAAAATTCATCACCATGGTGATTTATACCTGCTCAGCGCAGCATGCTGCTGTGAACGCTGGACAGGTAGGAGCATATATATCAGCGAGTAGCTGACCACAATCAATCAGGGTACACCTAGAAGAGACCTTGGAGGTCTTCTAGTCTGGCTCCTTGCTCAAGAAGGAGACCCTCTACCATTTCAGACAAGTAGTTGTCCAGTCTCTTCTTAAAAACCTCCAGGGAGCCACAATTTCTAGTGGCAAGCTGTTCCATTGGTGAATTGTTCTCACCATCAGAAAATTTCTCCTTATAGGTTGGTTTTCTCTTTGATTTGTTTCCTTACATTATGTCTTGTCTTCTGGTGCTTTGAAAAATAAATTGACCCTGTCTTCTTTGGGGCAACCCCTCAGATAGTCCTTCTTTTCTCTAGACTAGCCAAATCCAAATCTTTCAACCGTTCTTCCTATGTTTTAGTCTCCGGGACTTTTAATCCTCTTAGTTGTCCTTCTCTGCACTTTTTCCAAACTCCCAGCATATTTTTTTTTTTTTTGTAATGTGGGGACCAAAACTGGATGCAGTACTCCAAATGTGGCTTTACTAAAGCTTTACAAAGTGGTGTGACTGCTTGACGTCATTTTGATCCTCTGCTTAGGAATGAATGAATGAGTTCTTTATTGGTCAAGTGTGATTAGACACACAAAGAATTCGTCTTGGTACATATGCTCTCAGTGTACATAAAAGAAAAGGTACATTTGTCAAGAATCATCAAGTCCAACACTTAATGATAGTCATAAGGTACAATAAGAAATCAAATCATACTAGGAAACAGTCAATATAAATTGTAAGGATACAAGCAACAAAGTTACAGTCATACAAGTGGGAAGGGATGGATAATAAGGAGTGATGTGAAGATTAATAGTGATAGTAATACAGTCTTAGTAAATAAGTTGACAGTGTTGAGGGAATTAGTTGTTTAGCAGAGTGATGGCATTCGGGGAAAAACTGTCCTTGTATCTCATGCTCTGATGTGCAGTGCTCCATAGTGTCGTTTTGAGGGTAAGAGTTGAAACAGTTTATATCCAGGATGTGAGGGGTGTGTAGATATTTTCACAGCCCTCTTTTTGACTTGTGCAGTATACAGGTCCTTGATGGAAGGCAGGTTGGTAGCCATTGTTTTTTCTGCAGTCCTAATTACTCTCTGGAGTCTGTGTCTGTCCTGTTGGGTTGCAGAACCAAACCAGACAGTTATAGAGGTGCCGATGAGAGACTCAATAATTATATAGCCAAGTTTATTCAATCTGTTTATACAATCTTGGTTTATAGATCCAGAGTGTGGGACGGCTGAGTTAGACCCAAAACCATTTTCATGCTTTCAAGATGGTTTGAGTTCAGAGCGGTTCTTAGATAGGAACTTTGTGGGTTTTGGGCTCCACAAAATCATCTCGCTGCATGCTGCTATCATGTCTCCCCTTTTCACCAGGCTAGACATACCCAATTTCTGTATATGTTTTAGCTTCCAGCCTCCTTTAGCTTCCAACTAATCATCTTAGTTGCTTTCTTTACACTTTTTCCCAAAGTCTGAGAATCCTTTTTTGTAGCGTGGTGACCAAAACTGGATGCAGGATTCCAGGTGTGGCCTAACTGAGACTTTATGAAGCAGCACGGATACTTTTTAAACAGAATTGGAAGGGATCTTGTAGGCCATTTAGTCCATGCACCCCACCTAAATACTTGTTCCACCAAAAATATGCCCTACCCTGAAAGTAAGTCCCATCTTGATTTTACATGTACGCCCAATATAAGCCCTACCCCCCAAATAAGCCCTAATTAAGGTTTCACCTACTCCAGGTTGCACAGGTAAAAAATTAAGCTAGGGTGGGGATGGGAGGGTGGAGCTATCTACTACTTACTTTTGGACAGGTGTAGCCAGGCCTTGTACACCCCGACAGCTGTCTTGCCAGCCCATTCTTCTGCAGCTGGCAAGGCATGCAAAGGCTTTCCTGAAGGCCTCTGGAGCTGATACCAAAGCTCTGGATCGATCCAGAACTCTGTTATCTGTTGCAAAGGGCTTCAGGGAAGACTTGCTGGCCGCAGAAGAAGAAGCTCCTTGAAGGCCTCTGATGGCGAAAAGGAGGCCAGGAGTGACATGCACAAATGAGATTAGTCAGTGGATGACTTCCCCCCAAAATAAGACCTGGTGGCAAAAAAAAGTACAGGGTCTTATTTTCGGGAAAACATGTTAGGATTCATCAATATATATGGCCATACTCAATAGCCCCCACTAGGGGGCAACACTGAACCATCATTGGCTGATTTTGAAACTTACGGTCTCTTCCAATTCTGATATTTGGTTAGGGACAGAAGCTCAAATTGGCTTAATGGATAGAGGGAAGATAGGAAATCTGTACAGGTGATCTTTGACTTATAGCAATTCATTTAGTGACTGTTCAAAGTTGCAACAGCACTAAAAAAATCTGATCCATGACTATTTTTCACACTTATGACCACTGCAACATTCCCCGCTGTCCCACGATCCATATTCAGATGCTTTGACAGCTGAGTCCTATTTATGACGGTTGCAGTGTCCCTGGGTTATATTATCCCCTTTTGCGATTGTTTGATGAGCAAAGTCGATGGGGAAATCAGCTCCACTTAACAACCAGGTGACTCATTTAACAACTGCAGCGATTCCCTTATGAACGTCAGCACAAAGGGTTGTAAAAAAGGATCAAAACTCACCGCGCCACTGTCTCGCTTAGCGGTGGAAATGTTGGGCCCAAGGGTGGCTGTACATTGAGGACCACTACAATTGAGCACCAGCATTTCCATTGCTAAGTGAGACAGTGAGCTTTGCCCCATTTTACAACCTTTTTTGCCATTGTTGATAAGTGAATCCTTGCGGTTAAGTTACAGATACAAGATTTGGTTAAGGTAACATAGAATTAGTGCACCTAGTTGAGTTTCCTGCCTGGGAAAAAAAACAACACAAGAAGTTGATGGGAAAACAGAATCATGTAGTAGGAAGTCATTAGTGTGAGGACTAGGATGTGGGGTGTAACCTAATAGGGCCCCTTTGGTGGGGCTGTTAGCTCCCTCCTTACGCTTGCTTGTACTTTGCCGCTCTGCAGTGACAGACAGCAGGAGGAGAGAGAAAGTGGAGAATGCTTGGGGAAGCTAAAGTAAACACTGTATCTCCTTGAGATGCTGGCTCAAGGTCACATAGTGGGAAGAAAAAAGGGGTCGCATACCAATCTTCCCTAAATCAACGGAGTTGAGGGTTTTTCTTTCTTGAGTTTTGAACGGAGGCAGGCCTGACACTGAACCTGATTGGTGACACTGGGGTATGGGCAGTGAGAGACAGTTAAGTGGGGGTGAGTAAAACTTAGGGATTTGGGCAAGTAATATTCAGTTCTGGCTTTTCTTTACTTACTGCAATACACTTGGCCTCTAATCAAACGATACCTTTCTCAACCATTGGAGCCAAGCATCATTTTTATTTAGAGCAGGGGTGTCAAACTCAGGTTCATTCAGTGCCACATTAGGGTTGTGTTTGATCTCGGGGCAGCTGGAGTGGACGTGGCTGGGATGGGTGTGCTCAGCTCAACATCACTCGTGTTGGGGGCACCTCAACCACCAGAGGTGCCCCCAACATGAATGACGTTGAGCTGGCATGAGTGATGTTTTGCTAAGGGAGGATTTCCCTCAGACCCTTCCCCCCATCACATTATAATCTCCTCCCTTCTCCTCTTTCCTTCTCTTTCCTTCCTCGCTCTCTTCCCATCTTCCCATCTGTTTCTTTGTCTTTCCTCTTTCTCCTTTCCTGCCCCTTCTTCCATGCTCAATTGCAAAAGGAGAAACATTTTTCCTTTTGCTTTGCTTTTAATATGTTTTGCTAGCCCTCTGCCGGATAAAATGGAGCTGGTGGAAGGGGGAGATGCTGGCAGAGGACCGCAGGAGACCATAGTGGCCAAAATTGCCACGCACGGCCCTCCCGAGCTTCATCTTCACTGGCAGAGGCACCACGGACCAGTCCTTCACTGTTTTCAGAGTGGGCCCATGGGCCAGATCTAAACCCTCTGGAGGGCCGAATCCAGCCTGCAGGCCTTGAGTTTGACATCCTTGATTTAGAGAGTGAAGTTGTGGCAGGTCTGACAGGGGGTTAATTCTTGGAATGTTGAATCGCAGTTTGATTTTGGCGCCTGGATGCCGAATTTCCCTTCCGCCATGAGGAAGCCCCCTCCCAAAACCAAAGGCCGGGCGAGTCTGAAGAGCTATAAGGAGACCATTCCAGAAATCAACACAACGGCTAACATCATCAGCGTCCTGTGGCTTCTCAGTGCTCCAACAGGAGACATGGTGAGTGCAACCACCCTACTGATCTCAAGATGACATTGGCCTGAAAGCAGCAAGGCCCACCTTCCCTGGTGCTTCATGGGGTTGACATCCAGAGGGGTAGAACCCCTTGCTAAGGACTCTTAGGGCAATGGCCCCAGGTAGGCTGGGCAACGGTCCTCTAAGAAGATGACTAAGAAGATCTTGGAAGTCTACCTGAATGACAAGGACAAGATAAAGACTAAACACTCAGGTCAGCTAGGAAACTGGTGGACCCAACCGTCTATCTCACTCAACATTTGGTGCCTGTCCAATCAGGTTAGATTACCCTGATTGCCAGCAGAATCCATCATGAAGAGGATAAATGGGAATCTGATGGGAGGGTCGGGTTCCCATCTATCTACAGGTCTAAGGGCCGAGCAGCTACGTTTTGAGGCTACTGTTGAGGTAATTCCCCGTTAGGAGAATGAGCGCATACAGGGAGATGCATTTGAGAGAAGTGTTTGAATAATACACAAACACAGCACACAGATAAACTGTACAGTAAATGTAGGGTTTTACTTCCAGAAAGGTTTAAGCAAAATCCAAACTAAGCAGTCCAAAAGTCATTCACAGGTAAATCAGTCAGTTTTCAATCCAGGGATAATCCAAAAACAAATTCCAGTGTCAAAAAACAGTTCAGTATCAGACTTACATTAAATCCAGTAATATCAGTCAATTAGAAGAAATGGAGCAACGGCAATACTTTCCAACAGAAGGAAACAGAGATACTCACTCAGACACACTCTCTTCTGAGACTAAAACTAAAACAATCCAGGTTTCTGGCTCCATCTTATAGACGTTTGAAAAACCACACCCAACTGCCGTTTTTGCAATCTCTTAAAGACATAATACTAAAATGTTTATCCTGGTTTATATATTTCTAACCCAAATACCTGTTAGGTGACTTGTATTCCTAACAGCTACTATTAGGAACACAACACAAAATGAATTCTGAGGAATCTGGACCACTTGGGAATTCCTGGGAGGAACAGGGTAGGGTGGGCAGGGCCAGCCAGGAGTTGGATTTGCCGGTTCTCCAAACCGGCCATAAAATTAGCTACTAGTTTGGATCTGCTTCAGCCAAACTGGGGAGAACTGGGGACAGCAGTCCCACCCCTGGTTATAAGCGATGAGAAAAGTGATATAGGGGAGGAAAGGTGATGGGTTCTTCAAAAGTAGATGACACGTTGATAATGGCCATGAGTCTAATGTGGAGTTGGCTTGGGAAGACATGGGGGAAGGGGATGTTGGGAGGGGAAATAATAATAGCTGTCTCGAAGGTTCATTCTAGAATATGGAATATAAGGATCCAAGTTATAGGAACATCCAGAAAAAAATGACTCAATAATAAGAGTAGATTGACCATGGAAGTGAAGGGGGGTGGTGAACCATCTGTCTGAGATACTTTATTTTGGAGGTGGTCTCCATGGTCTGAATGGCCTTTTGGGTGGCTCAAGGAAAGAACTTCATTAGGTGATTAATTTCTTCCTCTCCTCCTCCTCCTCCTCCTCCTCCTCCTCCTCCTCCTCCTCCTCCTCCTCCTCCTCCTCCTCCTCCTCCTCCTCCTCGTCTGTTCCTTTTCCTTCCCTGGCTCCTTCTTCCCCTTCTTCTCCTCATCTATCTATACCTCCAACCTTCTCTGTCTACTTTTCCTCCTCCTTGTCTATCTTCTCCTTTTCCTTCTTCCCCTTCTCACCTATCTTCTCCCTTCTCCTTTCCTGCTCCTCCTCTATCCCATCTCCTTCTTCCCCTTTTTTCTTTTTCTCCTCTTCCTCTATCCATCTTCTTCTCCTTCTCCATTTTTCCCCATTCCTTCTTTTCTTTCTCTTTCTCCTCCTCCATCCCATCTCCTTTTCCTTCTCCATCTCCTCCTTCTCCTCCTTCTTTTTCTCCTCTTCCTCCTTCTCCACCACTTTTTTCCTCCTCCATCCCTTCTTCTTTTCTTTCTCTTTCTCCTTCTCCATCCCATCTCCTTCTCTTTCTTCTCCTCTTCCTCCTTCTCCACCCATCTCCTATTTCTTCTCTCCATACCTTCTTCTTTTCTTTCTTTCTCCTCCTCCTTCTCCCTTTTCTCCTCCTCCTCCATCCCATCTGTTTCCTTCTCCATCTTGTCCCTCTCCATCCCTTCTTTTCCTCTTCATCTTCCTTCTCTTCCTCATCCCTTCTTCTTCTTCTCATTTTCCCTTCCCTTCTCCTCCTCTTCCTTCCTCCTCCTTTTCTCCTCCTCCTCCATCCCATCTGTTTCCTTCTCCATCTTGTCCCTCTCCATCCCTTCTTTTCCTTTTCATCTTCCTTCTCTTCCTCATCCCTTCTTCTTCTTCTCATTTTCCCTTCCCTTCTCCTCCTCTTCCTTCCTTCTCCTTTTCTCCTCCTCCTCCATCCCATCTGTTTCCTTCTCCATCTTGTCCCTCTCCATCCCTTCTTTTCCTTTTCATCTTCCTTCTCTTCCTCATCCCTTCTTCTTCTTCTTCTCATTTTCCCTTCCCTTCTCCTCCTCTTCCTTCCTCCTCCTTTTCTCCTCCTCCTCCATCCCGTCTCTGTTTCCTTCTCCATCTTCTCTCTCTCCATCCTTCTTTTCTTTTTCATCTTCCTTTTCCTCCCCCATCCCTTTTGCTTTTCCTTCCCCTCCCATTCTCCCTCTTCTCCCTTCCTACTCCTCCAGATTCCCTTGGGTCAGTATCCCAACCATCATTTCACCGAGAAGTCTCCCCTCAAACTCATCACAACCTTCCAAGCCCAGCTGCACAAGATTTCCAATGAAATTAAGAAGAGGAATAAGTCGCTCGTCAAGAAGGAGCCCTTCACCAAACAGGATGCATCTCTTCTCGTAGCTTACAAATATCTCGATCCCGCTGAGGTAGAGAACAGTGTCAGCATTTAAACAGGGGACTTAAATTGTTCCTTTCTCTGGAAGAATTTAAGCCATATAGTAAGCAGGGAGCTTCAACTTTTTATATTGTATTAATGGATACAACAATGTGTTACAAAGATGGAGGTTCTCCATCATCCAGGTGCACTTTTTTCAAAAAGCAATTGGACTTTCTGGTTTTTTTTTTTTCTTTGAAGAGGTTTTGCTTCCCATCCAAGAAGCTTCTTCAGTTCTGAAGAACTGATCTCCTTTGCTCTAAAGAACTGAAGAAGCTTCTCGGAATAGAAGCAAAACCTCTTCAAAGAAAAAAGTCCAGTTGCCTCTTGAAAAAAAAGAAAAAAGCACCTTTGGGTGTTAGAAAGATGCAAGCGAAAGTTGATTAAATTGTAAGAGCTAGTGGAAAATACAGGTGGTCCTGGACTTACGACCACAATCGAGGCCCAAATTCCCATTGCTAAGCGAGAAATTTAAGTGGTTTTGCCTCATTTTACCACCTTTCTTGCCACGGTTGTTAAGTGAATCATGCAGTCATTAAGTCAGTCACACGGTTGTTAAGTGAATCTGGCTTCCTCCACTGACTTTGACTGTCGGAAGGTTGCCGCAAGATGCCGGGATAGTGCAACCGTCATAAATACAAGTCAGTTGCCAAGGGTCCAAGTTTTGATCCTGCAACCATGGGAAGGCTGCCACGGTCATAAGTGTGAAAAAGTGATCATAATTCACTTTTGTTCACTGTTGTAACTTTGAACAGTCACTAAATGAATGGTCATAAGTCGAGGAGTACCTGTATAGCAGTTTGCACAATGCAAGGGCAGCTGTCTTATTTTTGTCTTCCTGGTTTCTCTGTAACCCATCTTGTTTTCAAACCTCTTCTAAAAAATAGTTTATTTGTGCATTTTCATTTAACGTACATAAGTGCTTAGTAAAAAGTATATTGTGTGGGTTGAAAGCTTACATAATAAAAGATTTCCCAGCTCCTAATTTCTGCCTCTATTATCCAAACCCTATATTTGAAAAAAAAACTCTGTATCTTCCTTTTCTTTTATCTTTAACGTCGGTCTACCTATTTCTGTGCAACCTAATACTTTTTTTAAAAAAAATTACAGAATCCTCTCTCTGTGTTTCCTCATTTTTCCAATACTGTGCGAACTCCCAGGGGTGGGATTCTACCAGTTCAGACTGGTTTGGATGAACCGGATGTTAAATGTCAAAGCCTAAAATTGACATATGTGTAGCCATTTTATTTAGCCTTATTATATACTCCTTTGCTTTATTTCTCTTTGCTGGTTATAGGGGGGAAGGGTTTTGGGCTTGCCGCGTTCCTAAGGTGGGAGGAGTGAAGATAAAGAAAGTTGTTTAGATTAGGTGATTCTTCTTCCCGCGGGAACGAAAGCTGACCCTGCTGAGACCTGGAGATGGAGATTGATGACCCCGGGCAACGCTGATTTACTTCCATTGGGGAATGTGGCTTTGGGGGGGCTGTTTCTAATTTCCAACATTATGCGGCATAATCCCAGATTGTGTCCGATGCAGAATTACAACGGACTTTGCCAATTTTGATGCTTTCCTAAATAAAAGAAATCGTTTTGGAAGATGAAACTTGGCTCTTTTATTTTTAAATGGATTTCATCATTTGGAAACTCTGACATTATTCCAGATTTATCTCCGGTTTGTGGGACTTGTAGTTGAACCAACCGGATGGCCCCACCCACGCTGCCCCTTCCCTCCCAAGGAATCTCCACGCGACCTGTTTCGGATGCAGGTAAATGTAGGAGTGTAGGGAGGGCGAAAAATGGGTCTTCTGGAAGTCTGGAAGTGGGCCTCTTTCCAGCTTCTGGAGGGCCTCCAGAGCCTAGGGGAGGCCATTTTTGCCCTCCCAGAGGCCCGAGGGAAGCCTCCGGATCCCGGGGAAGGCAAAAATGGCCTTCTTGGAAGTTCTGATAAGCCACCCACCCAGCAACCAGGCAGTGAACCGGTTACTAGAATTTTTGCATCCCACCCCTGAAAATACCATTCTTGCTGCTGTCAAAACATACAATATACAAATTCCTCTTATTATATTTTTCTGGTATTATCCCTAACAAAACTATTTCTGGCTTATAATCTATGTGCAGCTTTAACATTTTTTTTTCTAACTGTGTATGTATTTTTATCCAATAATTCTTTGCTACATACACGTCCACCACAGGTGCACAGTGTCTGATTACATTTCCAACATGTTCACACCTCTGAAGTTGCTTGTTGCTTAATTATAAATACAGACAGTCCTAGATTTCCTTAACAAATTAAAAGTCAATTATGTCTATGCCTAACTAAACCTACACCTTTTGCCAATAAAATACCAATACTTTCCTATCATTGAAGCTTTATCTAATTAAGTTAATGGCTTGAGTTCCTGGCATGAGTTCGGAAGTAGATTTACCAATGAGAACAATTCCAGATAGGTGAGTTCAGGATCGCAGCCAGGCATAGAAGTATGGAAATATGTGGACTGTGAGTTTTAATCATGGGTATCTCTCTTTGTTTTGAATAAAATCTCTCTATATAAAAGCGAAATACCACTCATGCATCATCACAAAATCTCCAGAACCATAAAGCCTACAAATTTGAAATTTAGCATTTATGTTCCTTTTGGCTTCTAGGTAATCACTAAGAAAGGATTTTTCGAAATGACCATCAGAGCATTAGTATTTTGTATATTATTGTTGTTGTTGTTGTTGTTGTTGTTGTTGTACACAGTATACACACAGGACGAGATAACCATGCTGGGTTTCGTATCACAAATCACTAGTCGAACACTTCCCAAGTGTTTAGGACTGCATGATGTATCGGCGGATTATGCGAGCAGATCCCAGTGAGGTGGCCTTCTGCACCTGACCAATGGTGATCTTGTCAGCGCCAATTGTTTTCAAGAGCTTGCCTAGGTCTTTAGGCACAGCAGCACCCAGTGTGCCCAGTACCACTGGAACCACCTGCACTGGTTTATGCTAGAGTCTCCGCAGTTCGATTCTCAAGTCCTGATATCTGGTGATTTTTTTCAAGTTGTTTCTCGTCGATTCTGCTATCACCAGGTATGGCAATGTTGATGATCCACACTTTTTTCTTCTCCACAATTGTGATATCCAGGGTGTTGTGTTCCAAAACTTTGTCAGTCTGTATTAGGAAGTCCCACAGTAGTTTTGCATGCTCATTTTCACTTTTTCAGGCTTATGATCCCACCAGTTCTTTGCTACAGGCAGATGGTAGTTGTGACACAACTTCCAGTGGACCATCTGAGTGACTATGTTGGGATGTTGTTTGTAGTCAGTCTGAGCTATTGTCTTGCAACAGCTCAGAATGTGATCAATGGTTTCATCCGCTTCTTTGCAGAGTCTGCACTTGTGGTCATTAGCAGATTTTTCTATTCTGGCTTTGATTACATTCGTTCTGGCTTGTTCTTGGGCTGCAAGAATCAGGCCTTCTGTTTCTTTCTTCAGTGTTCCCTTGGTCAGCCAAAACCAGGTCTTTTCCTTATCTACTTTTCCTTGCATCTTTTCAAGGAACCGTCCATGCAGTGCTTTGCTACACCAGCTGTCAGCGTGAGTTTGCATCGTTGTTTTTCTATATTGATTCTTGGTTTGCTGCACTTTAAGCAACTTGTTCTTGTTGACCTCCATCAAAGCTGGTTCAACACTGTCTTTCACATAATTTTCCAGAGCGTACTTCTCTTCTTCGACTGTCTGCTTCACTTACAAAAGTCGTCTGCCACCTGCTTTTCTGGGCAAATATAGGCTGTCGATGTCATTACGCTGATGCAACACATATTATTATTATTATTATTATTATTATTATTATTATTATTATTATTATTATTATTATTATTATTATTATTATTATTATTCTCTGATGCTAAGGAGTTCTACTCCCCCTCCCCACCTGAAAAGAAATCTCTTCCAAATGCAAAACACAAGCAGAGGAATTTCAGTTTCAATTTTAGTTTCACAGCACCCAGCAGCTTTTGTACAGAACAGTTGAGGTAAGCCACGCCCAGGCTCCTTGCTGTCTCTTTCTTGCTCACACAGCAAATATTCTTCCAGTTTCCAAACAGCCCTCCATTCTCTCCCACACTGACAAGACGCTAGCCAGATGAATGCCAAAGGATGCTGGTAGGCAGAGGCAGAATTTTTTTCCTCCTTATTTTCCTCCCAAAAAACTAAGCCCGACCACAGAGTTTCATAGAGAAGCACGGGGATCGAGCTAGTAAGAAAATAAGATTGGGCTGGAGACAATAGACTGGCATATTATCTCTGCAATATTGCAAAATGGGCGAATTCAGCCCAGTAAAATCCTTCAGAGTCATTACATGAAATATGGTTATATAAATGTGATCAATCGATCAGTCAATAAATCCCAAAATAATCCGTTCTTTGAATCCCTTTTTCCTTAGAGCAGGGGTGTCAAGCTGAAGGCCTGCAGGACAGATGTGGACAGCAGGTTGCTTAGAACTGGCCCACAGGACTGGCCTGGACCGTCCCATGGTGCCTCTGCCAGTGAAAATGGAGCACAGGGTGCCAAAGGTGCATGTGTGCAAACTTGCATACGCACCCAACCCCCCACACTGTGTACCTCTGCACACGCGTGTGCATCTCCCATGTATGCATCTCTCCCCACACATGCATGATAGATATCCAACAATCAGCTGGGTGGTGGCAGGAGGTGCATCCATGCACAGTGGGACTCTTCCGGGCGACCTCTCGCACGCCAGCAGAAATGGCTCTGTGTGTCACTTCCGGCACACGTGCCATAGGTTCGCCATCACAGCCCTATAGGAATCTGGCAGCAGGCATTAAAATATTAAAAGACATATTCGTGCACAGGAACAGGCATCTCAATCTCAAAGACCCAAAGAATGTATATAAAAGCTCACCTACTCTCAACCCCATTTAGTCAGCTACCCTAGAAACCTGCTGCTGTCACTAGTTTCTGGCTACCAAATAAACGGAGACATCCTTTCCTGCAACCTGCCTCCATTTTATTTCCATCATTCTGTCTCCCGGTTTGAAACCGGACCTTGATTTTTCTTGCAACAGTGTGACCCACTGTCAGTCCTAATATAAAGAACAGTGGGGGAAATGTGGAGTAGAGCTTCTCGTGAGGACCTAGTTGTCGTGGTGTTGTGGCCCGCCAGTGACTGATGGAGTTGGCAGCAGAGTCAGACAGTAGTGAGGAGTTTGGGGAGAAACCCAAGCCAGCCCTGGAGGCTGAGGAAGGCTTGGATGAGGGCTCTGCATTGGAGGCAGAGATGGGGCGGGGGCAGGCTGGCAATTATCAGCTGCCTTCAGGCTTGGACAGCAGTGAGGCGGGAGGAGCTTCTGGAACTGGTTCCCAGCCTGTGCATAAGCAGAGCTGCCAAAAGGAAGGCACAATTAAGAACTCATTGTTGATGTGGAAGTAAGGGCACTGGTGGACGGTGTATAGCCCCTCCCATCAGGATTAAAAGAGGAGCAAAAGGGGGGGAGAATTTTGCAGGAAACAACTTGTTCATTCATTCATTCCAGCCTTGTGAAGATTTATCTGTATAACCCAGCCCTTCCCTGCCAGCACTGAGTGTGGAACTATTTACTGGGCAGCTTTCCAAGATAGATAAGGTCTGAGCTAATGATTATACATTTGCAAGACTGTTTGCCAGGCTGTTGACTGAATGTGAATGCAATAAATTTACATTCATTTAATAAAAGAGGTTTTTCTGGGACTAAGAGTTTGCTTACTGCTTTTTGGGAAGCCTGGGACAGAGCTAGGACTGAATCTTTCTCTCTGAAGTGTCCACAAAGAGAGAAAGGGGGGGTGTCACAAATGTCCAGGTGTTGGCACAACCACCCAGTCAAAGCTCACTCGTTTTCACACCCTCAACACTGTTTTCTCTGTTCCACAACCAGATTTCTGAAGGTGGTTGGCCACGGTCAACTCAATCTATAATTAAGTGTCCTAACTCTTGACCAGGTATCTTTCCATAGAAGGTCCTCCATGACTCGTTGGGCTTAGAAACCTCATTGGACAACAGGACGAGTGACCGGTCCTCAGATGGAGATGCTGTTCTCTACTTCAGGAGGGTTGAGATAATTGTACGGCAATGGAAGTCGTCGATTTCTCTCCTCGATTTCCTGAGAGATCTTGCCCAGGTGTTTTTGGAAAGCGGCGATGACCTTCTTTGGGCCTTCCTCAGTGAAATGTTCCTCAGGGTAGTAACCCAGAGATCTCTGGAAGAAGATGAAAGAAAGCCATAGTGAGGTCCATATATATTATATACATATAATTTTTTAAAATATACATCCATATTTTTTAAAATATACATCCATATTTTTTAAAATATACATCCATATTTTTTAAAATATACATCCATATTTTTTAAAATATACATCCATATTGTGTGTGAACAGAGCTGGTTATCATTCATATTAATCTGTTCATCATAACAATATTAGTAATCTCTATCACATTTGTCAAATTTAAATAATCCTCATTATATTGCCTAAACATACATAAACAAAAAGTGCCTAACTCCTCATCTTTATCTCTATCTTCATCTATGTTTTTCTTGTTCAATATAAGCATTTCTCTATTACATATAAAAAATTAATTCTTCATCATATAATTCATATTGAACCAATTCACACTAGCAGTGTTGATAATCTCTATATCTACATCTATATCACATAACTCTCTCTCTCCATCTATCTATCAATCTATAATCTATATATCTATACGGCACTGCACACCAGGACAACTAGACAAAAGGACAGTTTCCCCCGAATGCCATCACTCTGCTAAAAAAATAATTCTCTCAACGCTATCCAACTATTTAGTAAGACTGTATTACTATTATTCTTCTCATCCTTCCTATTCCCTATCTCTTTCAACTTATGACTATAACCGTGTCGCTTGTATCTTTAAAAGTTATATTGTTTATTTGTTCTCTAGTATGATTTGACTGCTTATTAGTAACCTATGAGTATCACTATGTTGTATCATGATTTTTGATGAATGTATTTTTATTTTTTCTTTATGTATTTTATTTTTTCTTTATGTAACACTGAGAGCTTTGGCATCAAAGACAAATTCCTTGTGTGTCCAATCACACTTGGCCAATAAAGAATTCTATTCTATTCTCTATCACATTTATCAAATATAAGTGATTCTCATATTATTATTTAAAAATACATTTTAAAATGCCTAACACCTGTAAACTTCTAGTCTTTCTATCTATTAGTTTTATTTTTTTCTTATATACACTGAGAGCTTATGCAGCAGACAAATTCCATGTCTGTCCAATCACACTTAGCCAATAAAGAATTCTATTCTATTCTATTCTATTCTATTCTATTCTATTCTATTCTATTCTATTCTACATTCTATTCTATTCTATTCTATTCTATTCTATTCTCTATTCTATTCTATTCTAATATTCTATTCTATTCTAATATTCTATTCTATTCTAATATTCTATTCTATTCTATATTCTATTCTAAATTCTATTCTATTCTATTCTAATATTCTATTCTATTCTCTAATTCTATTCTATTCTATATTCTATTCTATTCTATATTCTGTTCTATTCTATTCTATATTCAATTCAATTCAATTCTATATTCTATTCTATTCCTATTCTATTCTAATATTCTATTCTATTCTAATATTCTATTCTATTCTATATTCTATTCTATATTCTGTTCTATTCTATTCTATACTCTATTCTATTCTATTCTATTTTATTCTAATCTATTCTATTTTTTATTATTATTTTATTTGGTTTGTCAATTGTTTACAAGATAATACGTATAAGTAAAAATATAGTTATGAATACACATACACATATAAGAAAAATAAAAGAAACAATAGGACAGGGACAGTAGCAGGGGTGGGATTCAAAATTTTTTAACAACTTGTTCTGTGGGCGTGGCTTAGTTGGTGGACATGGCTTGGTGGTCCTGTGACTGGCTGGGCGTGGCCAACTCAATATCACTCACATCGAGGCACACATCTCCTCACCTGGCCTCTCATGACTGTGGGGATGCTGCATCAGTCGTAAGCATGAAAAATGGTCATAAGTCACTTTTTTCAGTGCCATTGTAACTGTAATGGTCACTCCACACAAGCAAAGGGGAAAAACTACAGAGAAGTTCCTGAGACAGGAAGTCTAGTCCTGCCAAGAATGCAATAAGTGTTAACGAAGAGGCTGTTTCTATAAGCAACACCAGAATGTTTCCTTCCTGCCTTCCTTACAGGATTAGGCCAGTAATTTCTTCTAACAACCAGTTCTCTGAACTGCTTAGAATGTTAACAACCTGTTCTAGCAAATAGGTGCGAACTGGACGGTAGGCACAATTGGTGTGCTTTTGCACGCCCCCTACAAACCTCTTAGGAAAAGGATGAGGTTAATAGTAGACAGTCTAAGGTTAAAGATTTTGGGGTTTGGGGAAGAAACCACAGAGTCAGGTAGAGTATTCCAGACATTGACCCCTCTGTTGCTGAAGTCATATTTCCTGCAATAAAGTTTGGTGCAATTAACCTTGAGTTTGTATCTATTGTTTGATCTTGTATTGTTATGGTTGAAGCTGAAGTATTCATTGACAAGTAGGACATTGCAATGTATGATTTTATATACTATACTTAGATCGGACCGAAGACGGAATAGTTTTAGATTTTCTAGGTCTAGAATTTCGAGTCTAGTGACATAAGGTATTCTGCAACAAGTAGAGGAGTGGAGAACTCTTCTTGTGAAATATTTCTGGACTTTCTCAACTGTGTTAATATCAGATACATAATGTGGGTTCCAGACTGATGAGCTGTATTTTAGTATTGGTCTAGAAAATGTTTTGTATGCTCTAGTTAGTAGTGTGATATTACCAGAGGAAAAGCTATGTAAGATTCGGTTAACAACTCTTAATGCTTTTTTGGCTATGTAGTTACAGTGGGCTCCAGCACTTAGATCATTAGAGATGAGTACTCCAAGGTCCTTGACAGAGTTTGAATCATCAACAAGGTCTTGACTATTCAGCCTGTATTTTATTTTCTGATTTTTTTGGCCAATATATAAGACAGAGCATTTATTTGTTGAGATTTGAAGTTGCCATTTGTTTGACCATTCTGATACATAGTCGAAGTCTTTTTGAAGGGTAGCAGTATTGTCTGTGGTGTTGAATAGCTTTACATCATTAGCAAAGAGAACGCAGTTGCTCTTAATATGATCACAGAGGTCATTTATGTAGAGTATGAAGAGAATTGGTCCTAGAACACTGCCTTGGGGGACACCACTGTTGACAGGTACAGAATTTGAGAGGACGCTCCCAATTTTGACCATTTGTTGTGTGTTTGACAGGAATGCTTCTATCCAGTTATGCAGTTGTCCAGAGATACCATAAGATTTTAGTTTTAGTAGTAGTTTGTCATGTACCACTGAATCAAAGGCTTTACAGAAGTCTATGTAGATTGCATCTATTGTTTTGCCCTGACCAAGTTGTGTAGTCCATATGTTTTTGCAGTGTAAGAGTTGCAGGTTACAGGATAGTTTTTTCCTGAAATCAAATTGTTTATTAGAGAGTAGGTTGTTTGTCTCATTGTGGAGCATAATGGATTGGTTAAGAATTGATTCCATGACTTTACAGGTGACGCAACATAAAGAGATTGGTCTGTAATTTTCAACTAGGCTGGGTTCTCCCTTTTTGAAGATGGGGATGACCGTGGCTTGTGACCATAGTTTGGCAAGGAGTTGGTCCTGAAAGATTTTTCAAAGATTATGCTTAGAGGTTCGGCTATGGCAGTGGATAGCTTTTTAAAGAAGTAGGCACATATTCCTTCTGGTCCAATAGATAATGATGGTTTTAGATTGCGTGGTTCTTTTTCAACATTGTCTACTGTAAAATCGATATGTATTAGATCATTGTAGTTGTCTGTGGTTCAACTAGGAAATACTGGGCATGATCCATTGCTGTTTATAATACTGGGCCAAAGAATGTGTTAAAGATGTTGGCTTTAATAGTGTCATCGCTGCAGTCTTTACCATTAGGTCCTATCAGGGGCGGGATGGACCTTGAGTCTTCTGGTTTATTGTTTACAAAATTGTAGAAAGCGTGGGTGGAATTGGTGTGTAGAAGGTTTTTCTCTTGTTTAATGTGATAATTGGTGTATTCAGTCTTTATCTGATGGCATAAATTTTTGTATTGGCTTTTGAAGTTGGCAACGTGACCAGATTTGTGATTTCTTTTTGGATTGAAGCTTCCTTATTGTTTTGGGTAATCTGTTTTTTTCTGGTTTTTGGAGTTTTTATTGTTACATATAGTTTGATGACTCTTTTGACCTCAAGTAAAAATATGTTGTAATGCTCTTCAACAGTATTGCATCCAGTGAATAGAAATTGCCAGTCAAGGGATGAGAGATCGTTGTCTATAAGATCATAGTTGCCTTTTTTGAAGTTATAATTGGGGATCACATTGTTGTATTGATTTTTGTGTGGATGTATGTTGAGATAAAAGTCAACCATGCTGTGGTCACTGTTGGAAAAGGGCTCTTTAATTTATATTCTGTAAATTGAATTCAAACTATTGCAGAAGATGAGATTGAGGCAGTTGTTAAGTCTAGTATTGTTGGTTACTAGTTGTTCCAGACCCAGGTTTGTTACAGCATGGTAGAAGGTTGCATGCACAGGTTCAGTTTTACATTTGTTTAGGGTCCAGTTAATGTGAGGTAGATTGAAGTCACCAAGAAAGATAAAAGTGTATGGGCAAAATCCTGCCCATGTTAGTCGCGAATTTAGCTTGTTTACATGTTCGATGTCATAATTAGGGGCTCAGTAACATAGTAAGAACCGAAATGTGATATTTAAGGACAGTTCACAGACGATGGTCTCAGGAATAGCAAGCTCTTGGGTAACTTAGATATTTTTTAAATGTAAGGACTTTTTATAGAAGATAGCAATACTGCCTCCTCTACGGATTTCACGATCTGATCGGTACACATGATAGTCTCTTACTGTGGCAATGGAGTCAGGGAGAGATGCATTGAGCCATGTTTCACAGACAAATATGGTGTTGAATTTAGCCATATTTAGTAAGAGGAGAAATTCAGGTATTTTATTCACAAGGCTTCTTGCATTGAGTAGCTTGCATTTAAGGTCAATTGTAGTTGGAATTGAGGTAGTTAGGGTCATGTGTGCCTAGTTTTGAGTGATGGTGGGTTGGATGAGGTAGGGTTGGATGTGGAATTGTGGGTTGTGTGACTTTTGATACAATCAGTGTGGCAGTCAATGAAGAGATCATTCTTTCCATTGTCTAGACGTCTTTTGAGTTCCTTGCGGAGTTCACGGGAACAGATTCTTTGTAGTATGGATAACTCTGGTCTTCAGCGAAGTTTAGAATTCTATTCTATTCTATTATCACATTTATCAAATTTAAGTGATTCTCATTTTATTATTTAAAAATACATTTTTAAAAAATGTCTGTAAACTCTAGTCTTTCTATCTATTATTTTTATTCATTCTATAAAAAATTATGTTCTAATATTTCCCCTATCTAACTTTACTTCTGCCTCCTTTAGCTTACAATCAGACTACTTAAATATTTAAATGGCGATACTTTCTACCTATCATCTCTTCTTCTCCTTAGGGCTTCAATTCTTATCCATTTTTTAAGTTTGCCTCCCTCGCTCCTCATTTTTATCTCTATCTTCATCTGTATCTTTCTCTTTCACAAGAAAGATAGCCAACTTCTTCAGCGAAGACTTCTAGGGGTAGGAGAACCATCAGCCCAAGAGAGATGTTTGGAAACCATGAGACCTGTCCCTTTGGGGCAGAAATTCTGGAGTTTGGGGGATCCACTACCTCAAGGGAAGTGTCTTAGATTAAGGAGATCCTCCCAAGATGCAGATCTCCTGGGATCTGTGGAAGGAAACATTATATTCCTGGTAATCCAGGAACGATGGTGACCCTCACAAAGCTAGAACATATATTTCCTTTCAGAAAATTATGGATTTTCTAATATGACGGAGGAGATCATCACTACCAACCAATTTAATAAAAAACAAAGCAATATATGAACTGCAACCCTGAACCTCTCATTTTAGACCAAAGTAGACCACAACCTACTTCTTGGTAAGCTAGAAAAAAGTGGAACAGATAGTACCATCACTATGGATTTGCAACTGGCTGGCAATCCGTACTCAACAAGTAGTCCTTAATGGGTCTAAGTCTACATGGAGGGAAGTAAGCAGTGGGGTGCCACAAGGTTCCCTCTTAGGCCCAGGACTCTTCAATATCTTCATTAACGACTTAGATGAGGGAATAGAAGGAGAACTTACCAAATTTGCAGATGATACTAAGTTGGCAGGAATAGCCAACACCCAAGAAGATAGGCTCAAGATCCAGAGGGATCTTGACAGATTAGAACCCTGGGTCGTATCTAACAAAATTCAGCGTAGAGAAAAGTAAACTCCTACACTTAGGCAAGAAAAACCAAAAGGACACACATAGACTGGGTGAAATGAGGCTCAATAGCAGGAGCTGTGAGAGGGATCTTGGAGTCTTAGTGGACAACCAGCTAAATAGGAGCCAGCCGTGTGCAGCCGCCGCCAAAAAAGCCAATGCAATCCTAAGTTGCATTAACAGAGGGATACAATCTAGATCAAGTGAGGTACTAATACCACTCTATAAAGCCTTAGTAAGACCACACCTAGAGTACTGCATCCAGTTTTGGTCACCACACTATAATAAAGATGTTGAGACTCTAGAAAAAGTGCAGAGAAGAGCAACCAGGATGATGAGGGGACTGGAGACTAAAACATACGATGAACGGTTGCAGGAACTGGGCCTGGCTAGTCTAGGCAAGAGAAGGACCAGGGGAGACAGGAGAGCAGCCTTCCAATATTTGAGGGACTGCCACAGGGAGGAGGAAGGGGTCAAGCTATTATCCAAGGTTCCTGAAAGCCAGACAAAGAGTAATGGATGAAAACTGATCAAGGAGAGATTCAACCTGGAAATAAAGAGAAACTTTCTGACAGGGAGAACCATCGACCGAATGAAACAGAAGTTGCCCTCGGAAGTTGTGGGAGCTTCATCCCTGGAGGCTTTCAAGAAGAGACTGGACTGCCCTCTATCAGAAATGGTGTAGAGTCTTGTGCTTGGACAGGGGGGTTGGACTCAGGGGTGGGATCCACATTTTTAAACAAACTGGTTCTGTGGGTTTGGCTAAGTTGGTGGGCGTGGCTTAGTGGTCATGTTATTGACTGGGCGTGGCCAACTCAATATCACTCACATCGAGGCACGCATCTCCTCGCCTGGCCTCTCGTGACTGTGGGGATGCTGCAACAGTTGTAAGTGTGAAAAATGGTCATGTCACTTTTTTCAGTGCCATGATAACTTTGAATGGTCCCTCCACACAAGCAAAATAACAGCAAAGCAGGGAAAAATAACTCCAGAGACATTCCTGAGACAGGAAGTCTAGTCCTGCCAAGAATGTAATAAGGGTCAACGGAGAGGCAGTTTCTGTAAGCAACACCAGCATGTTTCCTTCCTGCTTTCTTTACAGGATTAGCCCAGTAATTTTTTCTAACAACCGGTTCTCCGAACTGCTTAGAATGTTAACAACCGGTTCTAGCAAATAGGTGTGAACTGGTAGAATCCCACTCCTGGTTGGATTAGATGACCTACAAGGTCCCTTCCAGCTCTGATTATCTCTTATCTGTTTTTACATAAATACCTGAATGTGATTTATACAGGCAGTCCTTGACTTACAATAATTCATTTAGTGACCGTTTGGAATAAGAATGACACTGAAAAAGCGACTTGGGATTGTTTTTCACACCTACGACCATTGAAGCATCCCCCTGGTCACGTGATCAAAATTTGGATGCTTGGCAATTGACTCCTACTTATGACGGTTGCAGTAGGGTCATGCAATTCCCCTTTTGTGACCTTCCAATGAGCAAAGTCAATGCGGAAGCAGTGATTCACTTAACAACTGTGGCATGGAAGGTCGTAAAATGGGACAAAATTAACTTTACTGTTAGCAATGGAAATTTTGGGCTCTAAGTTCTTAATTCCTCTGAAGAATCTAAGCCAGCTGCAAATTTCCTCAGTCTCCCTTTTACAGGTGGTCCTCAACTTACGACTGTAATGAAACCAGCCTATTAGGCTTGTTACGTTGTGACAAGTCATAAAGCGAAGACCACCACATGACCGATCCAATTTTACAAGCTATTTTTTGCAGTAGTCATTAAGTGAATCACCATGGTTGCTAAATGGATCTGCAGTTGTTAAGTGAACCTATTGTTCACGAGGGGATGTTTTTGCCAAAAACTGGAAGCAAATGCTGGAGTATTTTTTTGGCAAAAACATTATTAATTTTGATCATGTGATTTGAGCATTGCAAACGGCAATGTGGGATTTGCTTAGCTCCAAAAATGTGATTATGTGACCTTGGGGGGGACTGTCAGAACTTCAGAACGGGGTCATAAGTCCCTTTTGGGGGGGGGGTATTCTGTGGTAATTTCAAAAGATTGTATAAGATCATCGTAAGTCAAGAACCAGGTCTATCTTCACAACAATCCACAAGGTAACTTAGACTGAGAGGCCAGGACTGAATTCAGACTTAAGACATGGCTTGTTTGATTGTGGTTTATTAACTAAACTAGGATTGTTTGGGCATGCAAACCACGGTTTATAAATTAGAGTGGATGGACCGAGATGTCACTTAAATCAAACCAACTAACACCACAAAAACATATTATAGCACAACCTTGATTTGTCAAATTTCGGGGGGTGGGATTATTTAAAAAAAACCCTGGCTAAATTATAGATTGGGATTAAAGATTCCTTATTCTTTCCCTCTCACCATCGTCATCATTTAATGGCTCCATCATCCCTTGCTAGATGGAGTCTGGGCAACTGAACAGAGCTGAATGTTTAGTGGCCGATGCCCTTCCTGTCACCAATGCGGAGTTTTGTTCAGCAGATATATTCTCATTGTACCCAGAGAGAAAAATATCTGCCTCCGCCTAGGATCGAACTTACAGCCTCCTGATTGGGCGAGAGCTCCGCCTCCAAGCCATCGCGCCACTCCTTAATCCTTTCCTCTCACAGTCCCCTTAATTTGGCTTGCGATGCTGAAAATATCATCTCACCTTATCTCCTCGCTCTCGGCTGAGAAGCCACAAGATGAGCAACATCTGGCAGCTTGTGCTGACATCTGGCAAGGTTTCCAGGATGTCGGTAAAAGTCATGCCACCCTTGGATTCTGGAGGAGGCCTTCTCATGGTGGAAGGGTAGTTGGGCATCCAGGCTCCAAAATCAAACTGGAGAAGAGGGCAAGTTGAAGGTTAGAATATCTTCAGAATTAGGAGCCATTCCTTAGCTCCCGCTTGGAAAAAGATAGCGTTCCAGAGGTTTTTTTTTTTCCTGGAGGAGATATCTAGAAAGGAGACCTCCATTGGCTATCTGGGATGCCTTTCTAAGGTGAAACTTGTAGCTCCATCTCCAAGCATGGAATCATCCAAAAGCTCCAGTCCCAAGCATGGAGTCATCTAAGGAGCTTCATTTAAAAACATGGAGACATCTAGCTAGCTTTATCTCCAAGCATGGAGTCATCTAAGGAGCTTCATTTAAAAACATGGAGACATCTAGCTAGTTTTATCTCCAAGCATGGAGTCATCTAAGGAGCTTCATTTAAAAACATGGAGACATCTAACTAGCTTTATCTCCAAGCATGGAGTCATCTAAGGAGCTTCATTTAAAAACATGGAGACATCTAGCTAGCTTTACCTCCAAGCATGGAGTCATCTAAGGAGCTTCATTTAAAAACATGGAGACATCTAGCTAGCTTTACCTCCAAGCATGGAGTCATCTAAGGAGTTTCATTTAAAAACATGGAGACATCTAACTAGCTTTATCTCCAAGCATGGAGTCATCTAAGGAGTTTCATTTCAAAATATGGAGACATCTAACTAGCTTTATCTCCAAGCATGGAGTCATCTAAGGAGTTTCATTTAAAAACATGGAGACATCTAACTAGCTTTATCTCCAAGCATGGAGTCATCTAAGGAGTTTCATTTCAAAATATGGAGACATCTAGCTAGCTTTATCTCCAAGCATGGAATCATCTAAGGAGCTTCATTTAAAAACATGGAGACATCTAACTAGCTTTATCTCCAAGCATGGAATCATCTAAGGAGTTTCATTTAAAAACATGGAGACATCTAACTAGCTTTATCTCCAAGCATGGAGTCATCTAAGAAGCTTCATTTCAAAACATGGAGACATCTAACTAGCTTTATCTCCAAGCATGGAGTCATCTAAGGAGTTTCATTTCAAAATATGGAGACATCTAGCTAGCTTTATCTCCAAGCATGGAGTCATCTAAGGAGTTTCATTTAAAAACATGGAGACATCTAACTAGCTTTATCTCCAAGCATGGAATCATCTAAGGAGTTTCATTTAAAAACATGGAGACATCTAACTAGCTTTATCTCCAAGCATGGAGTCATCTAAGGAGCTTCATTTCAAAATATGGAGACATCTAGCTAGCTTTATCTCCAAGCATGGAGTCATCTAAGGAGCTTCATTTAAAAACATGGAGACATCTAACTAGCTTTATCTCCAAGCATGGAGTCATCTAAGGAGTTTCATTTAAAAACATGGAGACATCTAACTAGCTTTATCTCCAAGCATGGAATCATCTAAGGAGTTTCATTTAAAAACATGGAGACATCTAACTAGCTTTATCTCCAAGCATGGAGTCATCTAAGAAGCTTCATTTCAAAATATGGAGACATCTAGCTAGCTTTATCTCCAAGCATGGAGTCATCTAAGGAGCTTCATTTAAAAACATGGAGACATCTAACTAGCTTTATCTCCAAGCATGGAGTCATCTAAGGAGCTTCATCTTCAAGATGGAGACATGTTTATTAAACCCCTTTTTCATGCATACGGTGATATTTCCACCCATCTGATATCATCGATATATTTTGGCTTACCTTTCATAATATCTAGTTAGCATGGAGAGCCTTGGGTTGGAGAAAAGGGGGCAGATGGACAGTTCAACCCACCCCATCCTCCCAGAGAGTTAAGGGAGAAGAAAAGAGGACCTCCAAACCTGGCTATTGTTGACACTGGCATGGCGGACTGAACAGGTGAAGATTATCATGGTGAGATACTTTGTTAACTCAGCCATAGTTCCAAGGTGTGCAGGGAAACCTGGAAGAATTTTGAAAAAATAAATATATCAGTGGGATGGGATTACCTATTTATTAAGAAAATTTATATGACCTCCCAACTCATTTGCAGCTTACAAAAATAAAACTACAATAAAATTGAAATAGATTCCCACCTCCCAGGTGACAAACAATCCAACCAACTACTTGTTGGGTTCTGTATCACCCCGGAGTACCCTTTCTAAAGAATTTTAAGGTGAGGTGGGGGGCAATCTTATCTCCACAAACAGGGGTGCCCAACTTTAGCAACTTTGAGATTTGTGGACTTCAACTCCCACAATTCCCCAGGCAGCTCTTTTTTTTCACTCTGTGAAAAAAAGTCAAGATATATTACATCGTCTGCATTCCCACTATCTACTAAGAAAGTTATCCTATTTAAAAAATGCAATAGTCTAGCCACATTTGTCCGTGTCCCATCCATGTGCTGAATCTTGCTGAACCTTTGCAGGCTGGGGAATTTTGAGAGTCGAAGTCCACAAGTCTTCAAGGGGACAAGATCGGGCACCCCACAGTTTAAACTGCCCCTGGCCATTCCTGATTTCACACCTCGATCGTGGTGGGTTTGAGAGAGAAAAAAATTTATACCGGAGGATTGCCGCTGATGAAAACATTTCTCAAAGATTTCAGCCACCCAGGCCTGTAGCTCCATATCTTTCTCCACAGCTCCGTCGCTCAGATAGTAAAGGCCAATCATTCCAGACACAAAACTGCAAAAATACAAAACATGGTGGTGAGCGGGTGGAAGAAGGGCCATCAATCCTGGGATACAAGAGAAAAACTCACATTTGCCTAAACAGCAGTACAGCAGAAAGAACTTCTGATAAACGAATGGATATATTGTGGTTCGCTGGCAGCTGGTGCAGCGGACAGTAGAATTGGACAGTGGGGAAGAACAGGGACCAGTCTAGGAGTCTGGAGACGACTCGGACGAGGGTCCTGCGTCTGATACAGAGATGGGGCCAGGACCATCTGGGAGTGGGGTGCTGACTCTGGAGCCTGGCAGTAGCAAGGCAGATGAACAAGGGGAGCCTGTTCCCAGGGCACATGTGCGCAGAACTGCTAGAAGGCGAGAGCAGCTGAGACAAAAGGGATGACTTGGGAGTAAGGCTGGGAGGTGATTGCCCCTCCCATAAGGGATAAAAGACAGGCAAAGATGATGAAACCTTTGCAGGAAGCAACATTGTTCACTCTGTTCAGATTAATCCTTGAAACTCTGTGTGGACTTTGTATTTTGGTTGGTTTTTTTAACAGTTAATTTGGCACTTTAGATGTTGGCAGCAATTCAAAGGAGAGAAAGGTGGGTGCTTATCTCGAGGGACTGTTTGGGACTCATTATGGGCTGGGAATGAACATAATTCCTAACTTTGAAATAAAACAAGAGTTATTTTATCTGCATGTGTGCTTAATTACAGTCTCAGGAAGCTTTGGTTAGAACAGGATGGTAGAAAAGCTAAGAAGCCATTAGGGAAAAATTCAACCCATTGCTAGATATTAAACCCCAGCTCTATTTATGCCGATCGCTGTTTAAATTCCTTGTGCTGTCTCTTGGGCCCGTCAATATTATTTATTCATTTATTAAACTTTTTTTTTTAGAGCTACCCATCTCAATCAACGACCCTGGGTGTAACAAATTGTAACAGATTAACGGAACTGAAAGAGATCTTGTAGGTCATCTAGTCTACCCAAGCAAGGCTTCTGTTAATCAGAGCTGGCACATACCATGGTTTAATAAAACAGACAAAAATGTAAGGCTGGGTTGCCCATTTTGGCTGCATTCAGCATTCCCTGCCCATTCTGATCTAAGGAATGATAACCATCAGGTGGAGAATAGATGGGGGCGGGGCCAGTCAGAGGTGGGAATTGCTGGTTCTCCGAACTACTCAAAATTTCCACTACCGGCCTTTAGTTCATCCACAAGCGATGCCATTATGAAAAGAGAAACTTTTCCCAAAACAACCACAAGTATTTTTAATCAAAAATAATTCAAAAAAAGTTCCAAAAATTAATACTTTTCTTCCTTCTTCTCTTTCTCTTTCTGGGGTTAATGTTTAATCAAAGAGGTCCAATTACCATATACCTTTCTTTGGGATTCTAGGCAATCTCCTCCTTTTTCAGCTTCTGCTCCAATTTTTTTTCCTCTCCCTTCCCACTTGCAATATCAATTTTAAATAATCAGAAATCCATACCTCCAACAAGGGTTTTCCAATTTCTTAAGTTTTTCAATGTCCAAAAATCCTTTTGTCCCTTAGCTTCAACTCTCAAAACAATTCACTTTCAATGTCCAATATGTCCAAACATTTCTGCTGTTTCCATGGGGTGGGAGAGTGAAGAAAAAAAAAAGTTCCCTTTAACAGCTTCTCCGCCGCTTTCGATCTTCTTAGGGATACAATGTATCCTCCAGCAATTCAAACAGCTCAGTTCCAACCAATTTGAAAGATGTTACTTGACCCGGCTCAGACAGCACTTTCACTCTTCTTACTTCCTCCAGCGCAATCTTACCCGGTTGCTGGCTTCTTCGTGGCGGCCATTGCTGACCGCCGCTCCACCGCCTTGGGAAAAAGGGGTTTTTCCGGAGGAGGAGGGGGTCTGCGACACCCCCAACCCCCTGTCCGATTCCCCTCTCTCTTCAGCTGTCCCTACAGGGTAGCCATATCCCCCTGACCCATCTGGATCGGGGGTACCTCGGCGGCTAGCACAGCAGGAATCGCGAGCTGTCGCGAATTCCTGCTGCCCCGAAGCCACGCGAAACTGGAAAATATAAAAAGGAAGATACTTTGGGCACTTTGTTTCAATTCTTAGAAATGGCGTTATGTACTTATGAAAAGTTGACTACGCAGCAGAAGGACTGGGACAAAGAAGAAGAGGAAGAAGAAGCCATCTTTGATGAACAATGGGTTCTTTCCGGGGAGGAGGAGAAAAAGGATAAGAAAAAGGGGATTTTAAGAATTATAAAAACAACCAAAGAAGAGAAAAATGAGCGGAAAGGTGGAGGCAAGGTTAGAAAGCAAAGGAAAAGGAGTAAGAAAAGGGAGGAGGAAAGACAAAGGGGTAAAAAGGGCAAGGAGAAGAATAAGCAAGAGAGAAAGGGGGGGAGGAGAAGCCTCAATGGGGGGAAGCAAGATCTAAAGAAAAAAAGTTTATTCAGAGACAATGGGTGAATTTAATTTAGGATAAAAGAGGGATTCTGGAGGGTACATAAGATTGTGTTTTTTATATGTGTATTTAGAGTATAAAATTCATTGTGTAATTTTAGAATCTTTTAAACAGAATCCCAAGAAAAATTGTTATATGAAGTACTTTTAAGTTAGGGTAATGAGTTATAGACGTTACTCCAATTGGTGTATAGGAGAAGTATAGTAAAAGAAAAAAGATGAATGGATAGTTGGAAATAGAACAGACAAAGAATATTATTGAAAATGGTAATAAGATATGAAAGGATATATAAAGGTTTTGTTATGCTTTTTTTTTGGATGTTGTATATTTTTTTTTTCATTAATAAGAAATAATTTGGATGAAAAGGAGAAGTTGGGATAAGATATGAAGTTAAATAGACAAAGTATTGATACTATAATTTGGGATTGTTATGTTCTATTGGTTTTCTTCTTTTATTATTTTTTCTTAGAAAAGAACTTATAAGCTGTTATGCCTTGTGCATTGTTTATATAAAATTGATAAAAATGGTATATATATATAATATAAAAAAGAAAATGATAATAAGATATGGAAGGATATATAAAGTGAATATGATGTTTGAATTTGTGTCTGTGTGAAGAGTTTCAACCTGGGATCAGACAACCTTCAGAAAAGATCTTTTAGTTTTGTTTGTGTTCTTTGTAAAATTAATAAAATTTGTTTTTTAAAAAAAAAATTTCCACTACCGGTTCTGAAGAACCGGTCAGAACCGGCTGAATACTGCCTCTGCTTTCACCACATATTAGCTAGGAAACCACAAGTGTGTCAAATAAATAATCTTATTTCATGCAAGCCAAGATCTCCAATCTAGAGATTAACTTGCAGGCAAGATACTATGACATGAATTCCCCTATAAGAGTGTTTTTCCCCCTAACTTCAGCAGGTTTAAGATGTGTGGACTTCAAGTCCCAGAATTCCCCCGCTGGTTGGGGAATTCTGGGAGTTGAAGTCCAGCCATTTTAAAACTGCTGTGGTTGAAAAACACTAGATCCTGAATGAAAGGTGCCTCCTCATCAAACCTGCAGTTCTGCCATACTGTCATTCTCTCCCATTGCCTTCTATGGGGATCGCACCTCTCTATAGCACTCCAGAGCTTCAATCCGTCCTCCTTGTAGTAATAGTTGGGCAACGAATCTACTCCTCTGTCCCGCAGGTCGTCAGGGAGGCAAAGCATGGAGTAGGTCAGCTTAGAAAGACCCCTGGCCACCAGTTGCGACAGACCCTGGAAACCTGTGCCTATCATCTAGAAAGAAAGAAAGAAAGAAAGAAAGAAAGAAAGAAAGAAAGAAAGAAAGAAGGAAGGAAGGAAGGAAGGAAGGAAGGAAGGAAGGAAGGAAGGAAGGAAGAAGAGAGAGGGGAGGGGAAGGGGAGAGAGAGGGAGAATGAGAAAGAAAAAAAGATAGAAAGAAAGAAAGAAGATAAAAACAAAAAGAAAGAAAGAAAAAGAAAGAAGGAACAGAAAGGAGGAAAGTAAGAAAAAAGGAAGGAAGGAAGGAAGGAAGAGGGAGGAAAGAAAGAACAAAAAGAGAGAGAAAGAAAAAGATAAAAAAGAAAAGGAAGTAGGGAAGGAAAGAAGGAAGGAAGAAAAAAGAAGAAAGGAAGGAAGAAAGGAAGAAAGGAAGAAAGAAGAGAGGGGGAGGGGAAGGGGAGAGAGAGAGAAAGAGAAAGAAGGAAAGATAGATAAAAAGAAAGAAGATAAAACAAAAAGAAAGAAAGAAAAAGAAAGGAGGAAAGGAGGAAAGGAAGAAAAAAGGAAGAAAGAAGAAAGAAAGGAAGAAAGGAAGAGGGAGGAAAGAAAGAACAAAGAGAGAGAGAAAGAAAAAGATAAAAAAGAAAAGGAAGTAGGGAAGGAAAGAAGGAAGGAAGAAAAAAGAAGAAAGGAAGGAAGGAAGGAAGGAAGAAAGGAAGAAAGAAAAGCAGAGGAAGGAAGATGAAGGGAACATGAATGGAGAAAAAGAAAAAAGAAAATAGATAAAAAAGAAAAGGAAGGAAGGAAGAAAGAAAGAAAAAGAAAGAAAGAAAGATCACGTTTGCAGTACACCCTCATAAGAGGATATCTGACGCATGTAAAAAAGAAGTAGGCCTCAACCCATCGAGTAGTGCCTTCTATCTTCCATTTTTGGACCTACGCACACTCACCAGACACTCCTTCCTCCTAGGCCTGTCTATGCAGTCTAGCCCCCCCAAAAAATGCTCTTCTCCCCTCCACCACATAACATCCCTTGAACCCCTGCCTTTCCTTTTCCAGGCCTGATGTAGGTCCACTTGGTGGACCATCTCCTCCAAGGATGATCAAGAGTGAGGAGAAGCCATCCATTTACCTTGTCCAGCATCCCACTGGGGGCCAGGAGGTGCATCCGGCCAAGGATGTTGATGTGCAGTGTGTAGCGAAAGTGTGGGATTAAGAGCTGTGGACAAGGAAACAACAAGGTTGGACAGGGAAGAAATGAAGCGGGTTATGGAGTCCCTGGGAGATATTCTCCTTCTTGCTCTCTACGACATCCTGAGGCCAATTGGGAGAAGATAAGAGTGGAGGACCTCTATCCTGCACCCCTCCTGAGAATTCCTCAACTTCTAGAGACTTGTGGATGAATCTCTTGAGATGTCTGCAGCAGGTGACAAGTCACAACTGTGACTCACAAAGTCAGGTGTGTCAACTCGTAAATCATTCCTATGCCTGTTTCCGAGTTGCCGTAAGAAGGAGGGGCGTGGGTGGGGAAGGCCTGAGGGAGCAGGGCGGCAGATGAAGGCCAGAATCACATTCTATGCTTATCTTGTGGAGATTGTAGTCTAGGCTACCGGATCTTCTGTCTGCGAAAATCCTTAATTGGAGAGTGTGATTGATGACACCCAGCCAGTGAATGTGTTTTATTGGAGAATCTGATTTATGACACATCCAGATGGGTAGAGGGAAAGGCCTGAGGGAACAGTGTGGCAGATGAAGACCAGAATTCCACATTTATCTAGTGGAGATTGTAGTCTAGGCTACCAGATCTTCTTCCCTTGAAAATCCTTCATTGCAAAGTGTGACACTGATGACACTCAGCCCGTGAACAGTGTTTTGATTGGAGAATCTGATTTATGACACACCCAGGGGGTGGGTGGGTGGAAACAGGGTCACAGGTGATAGTAAATTACATGTCTCAGAGTTGGTTTCATACCAGTTAGTGCCAGACATATTGCTCCTAATAAATCTTTTGGATTGCTTTGAAGCTCGGCTGGAGGCTCACGATTTAATTAGGACAATCGTAGGAACCCAGAAGAAGGATTTTCGAGTGGGCAGACGATCCGGTAGCCTAGACTATAATCTCCACAAGATAAGCGTGGAATGTGCTTCTGGCCTTCATTGACATGGTGGACATTTGAACCCTCCAGTGGCCAAGATCTTCGTGTGAACATTCAATGAGATTGAACCCCCAGCCCACCTTGTGGCTGGAGGTCTCTCTGACCTCCCCTCCCCACACTGACACACCTTGTGGACTGGATGGCACTTGGGAAGCTGCCGGAGGGTGGCCAGCAGGAAGACCTCCACCAACAGGTGAGTATGAAGCAGGTGGGCCAGCAGCTGATGGATGTAGAGTGTGCTGTTGCGAACCCAAAACTTGGCCAGCGCCCATTCCCACTCCGAATCCGTGGGGAGGAAAATGGGGCTCCTTGGTCCAGGCTGTTGAGTCAGCTGGAAGGAGAAGAAGCTCGTGAGATTCCTGTTTGTTCAAAGAAACCCCACTTCTCAATTATTTGTCTGCCTCTTTGTCTGTCTGTCTATCTCTATCTATCTATCATCTGTCTATCTATCTAATCTAGCTATCCAGCTATATCTGTCCGTCTGTCTGTCTCTACTCTATCGCTATCTAGCTACTAAGTTTTTTTCTATCTTTCTGTCTATCTATCTATCATCTCTATCATCTATCTATCTGTCTGTCTGTCTGTCTATCTAATCTAGCTATCTAACTATATCCGTCTGTTTGTCCGTCTGTCTCTAATCTATCTCTAGCTATCTAGCTACTTAGTTATATCTATCTGTCTTTCTGTCTGTCTGTCTGTCTATCTCTATCTATCATCTGTCTATCTATCTAATCTAGCTATCTAGCGATATCTGTCTGTCTGTCTGTCTCTACTCTATCGCTATCTAGCTACTCAGTTTTTTTCTATCTGTCTTTCTGTCTATCTATCTATCATCTCTATCATCTATCTATCTATCTGTCTGTCTGTCTGTCTATCTAATCTAGCTATCTAGCTATATCCGTCTGTCTGTCCGACCTAGGAAGGATGGACAGAGGCTGAACCAACCTTGAGCCAGCCGGGATCAAACTACTGACAGTGGGTAGAATCAGCCGACCAAATACCACATTCTAGCCACAGTTCTTGGAGATCGTGAAGTGAATCTTATGGTCGTTAAGTGAATCTAGCTTCCCCAAGGATGTTTTTTGCCAGAAAAAACAACAACAACATGGCAACTGGCAAAAAAGCCGACATTATAGACGTTCTTCCCTGGAACCCAGGAGCTTCAGGTGGAAAAGTGGAGACTTTTACCTGAATTGCAACGGGCATCATCTCCCCCCAGGGGTTGAGGTGGAGGAGACAGAGAGGAGCCGAAACGTACTGGGGGGACCCGTTGAGTGTGGTGGCTGGGATGCCCTCCAGGATCTGGCAGTCGATGAGGAAGATTCGGCCTTCCTAGGAACCATAAGCAGAGCGTTGAGATGGTGGGGGAGGGAGGCGGGGAAAGAGGCCACACTACATTTCCCAAATGGAAAGGGTGGATTCCTCCCCAAGTGCCACCATTCTCCACCTTTTTCCCTTCCCTTTCTCCTTCTCATTTTTCTTTCCTTCCTTCCTTCCTTCCTTCCTTCCTTCCTTCCTTCCTTCCTTCCTCCCCACTCCCTCTTCCTTCCCTCCATTGCCCATCCTCCCTCCCTTCCTGCCTCCCCTCTTCCCACTTCCTTTCCTCCCATTTCCTTCCTCCCTCCCTCCCTCCCTCCCTTCTTCCCCTCCTCCCACTTCCTTCCCTCCCATTTCCTTCCTTCCTCCCTCCCTCCCTTCTTCCCCTCCTCCCACTTCCTTCCCTCCCATTTCCTTCCTAGCTCTTCCTCCCTCCCTCCCTCCCTCCTCCCACTTCCTTCCTTCCCATTTCCTTCCTTCCTTCCTCCCTCCCTCCCTTCTTCCCCTCCTCCCACTTCCTTCCCTCCCATTTCCTTCCTTGCTCTTACTCCCTCCATTCTCCTCCCTCCCTCCCTCTCTTCCCTCCCTCCCTCCCCTCCTCCCTCCCTCCTCCCACTTTCCTTCCTTCCCATTTCCTTCCTTCCTCCCTCCCTCCCTTCTTCCCCTCCTCCCACTTCCTTCCCTCCCATTTCCTCCCTCCCTCCCTCCCTTCTTCCCCTCCTCCCACTTCCTTCCCTCCCACTTCCTTCCTTCCTCCCTCCCTCCCTCCCTCCCTTCTTCCCCTCCTCCCACTTCCTTCCCTCGCATTTCCTTCCTTGCTCTTCCTCCCTCCCTCCCTCCCCTCCTCCCACTTCCTTCCCTCCCACTTCCTTCCTCCCTCCCTTCTTCCCCTCCTCCCACTTCCTTCCCTCCCATTTCCTTCCTTGCTCTTACTCCCTCCATTCTCCTCCCTCCCTTCCTCCCTCTCTTCCCTCCCTCCCTCCCCTCCTCCCACTTCCTTCCTTCCCATTTCCTTCCTTCCTTCCTCCCTCCCTCCCTTCTTCCCCTCCTCCCACTTCCTTCCCTCCCATTTCCTTCCTTGCTCTTACTCCCTCCATTCTTCTCCCTCCCTCCCTTCCTTCCCTCCCTCCCTCCCCTCCTCCCACTTCCTTCCCTCGCATTTCCTTCCTTGCTCTTCCTCCCTCCCTCCCTCCCTCCCCTCCTCCCACTTCCTTCCCTCCCACTTCCTTCCTTCCTCCCTCCCTCCCTCCCTTCTTCCCCTCCTCCCACTTCCTTCCCTCCCATTTCCTTCCTTGCTCTTACTCCCTCCATTCTCCTCCCTCCCTTCCTCCCTCTCTTCCCTCCCTCCCTCCCCTCCTCCCACTTCCTTCCTTCCCATTTCCTTCCTTCCTTCCTCCCTCCCTCCCTTCTTCCCCTCCTCCCACTTCCTTCCCTCCCATTTCCTTCCTTGCTCTTACTCCCTCCATTCTTCTCCCTCCCTCCCTTCCTTCCCTCCCTCCCTCCCCTCCTCCCTCCCCTCCTCCCACTTCCTTCCTTCCCATTTCCTTCCTTCCTCCCTCCCTCCCTTCTTCCCCTCCCTCCCACTTCCTTCCCTCCCATTTCCTCCCTCCCTCCCTCCCTTCTTCCCCTCCTCCCACTTCCTTCCCTCCCATTTCCTTCCTTGCTCTTACTCCCTCCATTCTCTTCCCTCCCTCCCTCCCTCTCTTCCCTCCCTCCCTCCCCTCCTCCCACTTCCTTCCTTCCCATTTCCTTCCTTCCTTCCTCCCTCCCTCCCTTCTTCCCCTCCTCCCACTTCCTTCCCTCCCATTTCCTTCCTTGCTCTTACTCCCTCCATTCTTCTCCCTCCCTCCCTTCCTTCCCTCCCTCCCTCCCCTCCTCCCACTTCCTTCCCTCCCATTTCCTTCCTTCCTTCCTCCCTCCCTCCCCTCCTCCCACTTCCTTCCCTCCCATTTCCTTCCTTGCTCTTCCTCCCTCTATTCTCCTCCCTCCCTCCCCTTCCCACTTCAAATCCAAACATTTGGACTGTACAACAAAGGACCCCAACCCACCATCTGTGTGGAGACCAAATTAAATCCAGAGAACTTCGGGACCATCCAAGATTCATCCATTGGTTGCTACAGAGGGAAAGACCTCAGTTTGAGCTGGGTCTCCCAAAATCAGCCTGGCACCAACTCTTGGTCCTTTTCAATGAGGCTGTTTCCCATAGAAAGGGGACCTCCAAGTGGTCACCCAAAGTCTCCATTTTGGATTTCCTATCCCAAGAACTCCAAAACATCTTGGTTTCCTCGCTGGGTGGTGACATGAAGGCCAAAGTTGGTAAACTTTAAGAAGGTGGTCCTCAGCCATGCAAGTTCCCTGGAGGATGTTTAGGTGGGACTTCTCTTTCAGCCCAGCCCACCTCACAGGGTTTCATAGGGGAAAGAGGTGGAGTGAACCTCAGGTGGACTCTCCATGAAGCTTCCAGAAGCTGAGGGACATGTTGGCTTCCCATCAGCTCTTGACCGCCAAAGCTTCTCTGGAACAGCCGTTAGTCATACTATGTAGAGTTAGCCTTGTCATATGAGTGTCTTAGTGTGTTCCTAATCTTACCTCCACCTCTTTCTCCAGGGTGGTCTCTAGTCCCAACGATTCGACCACCATCTCTTGGGTCACCGGGAATTTTGCTGGGATCTCTGTGCATCGCTGAATGATCCCAGGGCTCGCCCCGTTGAGATACTGGTAGCCAAAAAATGCATCTTCGTCCCAATGCTTGCTGACATATTCTGGGGAGACAGGAAATGTCCTTGAAAAGAGGCAGGGCTAGTTTTCTGGGACAAGACAGATCTGATGGGCTGCCCTCCAGAACAATATCTCTCATTTTCTGTCTCTCCTGTTTAAAAACTAAATTTCAGTGTAAGTCTGTGTTGGGAGTCAGAGTCAGCATCAAGCCAAACCGAGAGCTCCAAGGAGGAGGAAGGAATGGAGCTGTCAGAGGGAGAGAGACAGAGGTGAATCCTGGGCCTGTTTTGGCCCACTAGCAGCCAGCAGAGCTGGCGGCAGACTCGAACAGTGAGGAGGTTGTGGAGGAACATGAGCCAGTCCTGGAGTCTGGAGAAGGCTCTGCATCAGAAGCAGAGATGGGGCCAGGGCCATCCAACAGTTATCAGCTGCCTTCAAAGTCAGAGATCAGTGGGGAAGAAGAACAGCGGGAGCCTGTTCCCAGTGTGCGCATGCACAGAGCTGCCAGAAGAAGGGAACAGCTAAGGAACACGAGGCAGAGATGGGGCCAGGGCCATCCGACAGTTATCAGCTGCCTTCGAAGTCAGAGATCAGTGGGGAAGAAGAACAGCGGGAGCCTGTTCCCAGTGTGCGCATGCACAGAGCTGCCAGAAGAAGGGAACAGCTAAGGAACACGAGGCAGAGATGGGGCCAGGGCCATCCGACAGTTATCAGCTGCCTTCGAAGTCAGAGATCAGTGGGGAAGAAGAACAGCGGGAGCCTGTTCCCAGTGTGCGCATGCACAGAGCTGCCAGAAGAAGGGAACAGCTAAGGAACACGAGGCAGAGATGGGGCCAGGGCCATCCGACAGTTATCAGCTGCCTTCGAAGTCAGAGATCAGTGGGGAAGAAGAACAGCGGGAGCCTGTTCCCAGTGTGCGTATGCGCAGAGCTGTTAGGAGAAGGGAACAATTAAGGAACAAGGGTTGCCTCAGGAGTAAAGCCACATGTGTACAATGAAGGCCTGTCCCAGAGAGAATAGCAAGGAATGAAAGGGGAATGGTGTTTGCAGGAGACCATTAGTTAATTAGGGTGAAGATTTGCTCCTGACTTCTTGCCAGGTATTGTCTGCTACAGCATGGCATTTGGACGATATTGACCTGGCAACTCTCCCAGCCTGATAAAGGTCTGTAGTTGTGCAATCTCTTGAAAGACTGTTTGCCGGGACTTTGCTGGAGAGGAATTCACTTTAAATTAAGTGAAAGGGGTTTTGTCAGAATGAGGAGTTGGCTTCATGCTTTTGGGAAGCTGGTCAGAACAAGGCCGCCCCTCACTTGGAGAATCAACAGCTCCTAGGTCTGGAGGTGGCTGATGAGGAAGAGGAGAAACAGCTGGGTCCAGTACCTGACATGCAGACGGCAGAGGAGAGGAGAGCAGTGGAAATCTATTGGCTGGTCTTTGGGATGGAAAAGCCACCACTGCAAAGCACCAGCCTGGCTCTGGGGATAAAAAACAGGGGCCAAGACGAATAGGTATGGCAGACCACTATTCATCTCCCTGCTGGTTGATAGGCTGCTCTTCTGAATCCTGTCTGGAAATGATAAGATTTTTCAAAGTCTTCCTTTCTTGGAAAGCCAGGTTATCGAAGAAGCAGCCCAGCTGTTATGATTCTAAGTTTTTAGTCCAGTCAAGAAAGGAAATCTACAGGCCGTTCCAATGTTGATGTTCAACGTTGAAGGTTCTGTAGTCTTCACTCTACCGCAGGGTTTCCCAACCATGGCCTTTTTAAGATGGGTGGATTTCACCTCCCAGAATTCCCTAGCGAGTACGCTTTTAAGCTGCATGGACTTCAATTCCCAGAATCCCTCAGCCAAGCATGGGGAATTGAAACCAGCACAGCTTAAAGGGGTCAAATTTTGAAAAAAAAAAAAGTTATTTTAGAGCAGTGGTGGCTAACCTTTTTGGGCTCCTGTGCCAAAAATTGTGCATGCTAGTGCTCGCATGCCAGCACCCAAAAGGCAACGCATGCCCCTCCATGCCCCCTCCACATGCGCATGCGATCCGCCCCCCATGCCACCTTCTTAGCTGCACTGCACCTCCCAGCTGATTTTTGGCCCACTTGAGGCCTTTTTCGGTCTCCCAGAGGCTCGAGGAAAACTCTGCAGCCTTTGCAGGCCAAAAAATGCAGAAATACAGGAAGTGACAAAATGGGCCTATTTTTCGGCCTGCAAAGGCTATTTTTCAGCCTGCAAAATCAGCTGTGAGGCGTGTGCATGCGCAGTGAGGTAAGTTTGCCTGTGGCTCATATACCAGTACAAATGACTCTGTGTGCCACCTGTGGCACACGTGCCCTAGGTTCACCATCACCATTTTAGAGTATATAAATCCTCTCTGGGTTTGGATTTGGGGAATTGAAGATGGTTGAATGGACGAGAGGGTTTCACTTCCCTAGATAACGGGTACCAAAAATGATTGGGGAATTCTGGGAATTGAAGTCCACCCATCTTAAAATGGCCAAAGTGGAGAAACATTGTTCAATAGGTAGTCCTCGATGTACGACCACAAATGGGCCCCAAATTTATGTGGCAAAGCGAGACATTTCTTAAGTGAATTTTGTCCCATTTTATGACCTTTTTTTTTGCCATGCATATTAAATGACTCATGGTGGTTGTTAAGACTGACCTGAGGTTGGGGTCCGATAAAACCAAAAAGCCCTTCGGATGTCAGCCAATTTTTTCCAGGATCCCTTGAGGTTCAGCAACCCTTTCAACTTCAACTCGATTTCCCTGGCATTGAAAAAGGGAAGATAAGGTTAAGAGAAGCCAGTGAGAACATAGAATAATAGGGTCTAATCCAGTGATGGATAACATTTTTGGGCTTCTGGGCCAAAAATTGTGTGCACGCTCATGCTTGCTCACATGTCAGCACCCAGAAGGCAATGCATGCAGCCCCCCATGTCCCCTGCACATGCGTGCACAATCCCCCCCATTGGTCCCTTACCTGCACTCTGCATGTGTGCCTTTTTCGGCCTCCCAGAGGCTTGAGGGAAGCCCCTGCAGCCTTTGGAGACTGAAAAACGGGCCCGTTTCGTGACTTCTGGTATTTCCAGAAATATAGGAAGTGATGAAGTGGGCCTGTTTTTCAGCCTCCAAAAGCTGCAGAGGCTTCCTAAGAGCCTCTGGGAGCCCGAAAAAGGCCCCAAAATCAGCTGGGAGGCGCGTGCATGTGCAGTGAGGTAAGTTTGTCTAGGGCTAGCATGCCCGTATCTGTGGCACGTGTGCCATAGGTTCACCATCATGGGTCTCATCTATATATATAAAAGTGAAACACCCCTCATGCATCATCACAAAATCTCCAGCACTGTCAAGCCTACAAACTTGACATTTGGCACCTATGTTCCTCTTGGCTTCTAGGGGCTCATTAAGAAAGGATTTTTTGAAATGATAATCGAAGCGTTTAGAATGTTTCCTATATTGTCATTATTATTGTTATTGTTGTTGTTGTTGTTATTGTTATTGTTGTTATTGTTGTTATTGTTGTTATTGTTGTTGTTGTTGTTGTTCTTCTTCTTCTTCTTCTTCTTCTTCTTATTATTATTATTATTATTATTATTATTATTATTATTGCTGTTGTTGGTACATTCTGATGCTAAGGAATTCTACTCTCCACCTGAAAAGAAATATTTTCCAAAGGCAAAATACAAGCAGAGGAGAGGAGTTTCAGTTTCAGAGCCCCAAGCAGCTTTAGTCCAGAACAGTTGAACTAAGCCACACCCAGGCTCCTGACTGTCTCCTGCTTGCTCACACAGCAAATGCTGTTTCAGTTCCCAAACAGCCCTCAACTCACTCACACAGGATGCTAGCCAGATGAATAACAATGGATGCTGGTAGCCAGAGGCAGAATTTCCTCCCCCCTTATTTTCCTCCCCAAAAACTAAGCCCGCACCACATAGTTTTGTAGTGAAGCACGGGTATCAAGCTAGTAATGGATGAAGGACTTGAAAAAAAGATGGAGCTTTGAAGTTATTTATGTCGATGGCACCAAGATTACTTTGAGTAATCTTGGAAGAACATAGTGATTCGCATAATGGATGAAAGGCTGCAAAAGTTGTTGTAATTAGCAGAGATAGCTAAATCGACTGCTTTGATTTAAAAAAAAAAAGAAGACAGTTAATTTGGTTTCTCCTTGGAAACCACTTCTGGACTTTGTGCTCGAGGTGGGAGAAACTTTGATTCTCATCGCTTTGATCAAAGAAAAGAAGACAATTAATTTTGTTTCTCCTTCTGGACTTAGTGCTCGAGGTAGGGGAATCTTTTATTTTCATTGCTCTGATTAAAGAAAAGAAGACAATTAATTTGGTTTCTACTTGGAAACCACTTCTGGACTTTGTGCTCGAGGTGGAAAAAATGAAACTTTGATTTTGGATTCTACTGGCTAGCATATATTATTATATAGAATTGAAAAGTTGAGTTTTCATTATTCTACTTTATTCTACCTTATTCTACTGCACCAAAGAGTCAGAAGTCAATGATTTCCCCCCCTTTTCCCCTACATTTTCTCCTCTCCCCCTTTCCCTCCCCTATCATACCTATATTTTCATTTTTTTTCCTTCATATTTTTATATTTTATGTTTTGATCAAGTAATACAAATTTCAAACCGGCTAATGGAACATAGAATTACAGGGTTGTAAGGGACCTCAGAGGTCATCTAGTCCAGCCCCCTCTGTAGCAATTTTATGGCAACTTGTGAATAAACCCGGTTCAACAGCGAATAGAATGGGATTATATTTCTGGCAATAACTCTTGGATTCTCCTCCTGATGCGTTTCCAACTGTACGTACGCAGTTTTCAGGAGGACTCGGAAAGAGCAGGATTTGATGCTGGAATATTGATCACTCAGGTGCAAATGGTCCACCGAATCGGCATCTAAACATTTGGGCCATCCAGGTTGATAATCTTTATATCTGTAGCCAAAAAAAAAAAAAAGGGTGGGGGCACCGGGAAAGGATTGTGGGTTAATGTCAACTCATAAAACATTCCTATGCCTGTTTTAGTAATTGCCATTAAAAAGGGGAGAAAACGAAAGTACATTCCAACTCCTATCTTTAAAAGATTGTAACTAAACTACCTGAGTTTTTGCCCAGGAATATATTGAATTGGAGAATGTAAATGATGACACTCAGCCAGGGATGGGATTCTACCAGTTTGCACCTATTCGCTAGAACCGGTTGCTAATATTCTAAGAAGTTCGGAGAACCGGTTGTTAGAAGAAATTACTGGCCTAATCCTGTAAGGAAGGCAGGAAGGAAACATTCTGGTGTTGCTTACAGAAACTGCCTCTCCGTTCACCCTCATTGCATTCTTGGCAGGA
Organism: Hydrophis major; assembly: GCA_033807585.1. Taxonomy (NCBI): domain Eukaryota; kingdom Metazoa; phylum Chordata; class Lepidosauria; order Squamata; family Elapidae; genus Hydrophis; species Hydrophis major. Next base: position 1,171,388 of record JAUCBL010000035.1, read on the forward strand.
TGAGACTTCCTGTCTCAGGAACTTCTCTGGAGTTTTTCCCCCTTCTTTGCTATTATTTTGCTTGTGTGGATGGACCATTCAAAGTTACAATGGCACTGAAAAAAGTGACTTATGACCGTTTTTCACACTTATGACTGTTGCAGCATCCCCACAGTCATGAGAGGCCAGGCGGGGAGATGTGTGCCTCGATGTGAGTGATATTGAGTTGGCCACACCCAGCTAATAACATGACCACCAAGCCACACCCACCAACTAAGCCACGCCCACAAAACCAGTTGTTAAAAAATTTCAATCCCACCCCTGCACTCAGGGGTGTGAACGTACTCAATTGGAGAATCTGGTTTATGAGACACCCAGTGATTTTCTGCAAAAAACATAAATCATGGTTACCTGGGATGTTGCAAACAATCCTAAATGCAAGCTGATTAGCTGAAAGGCAGCCATGTAACCATGGGGGGGGGGGAGAATGCTGGCTAGGGAATTCTGGGAGTTGAAGTCCGCGGCTCTTCAAGTTGCTGAGATTGAGAAAAACCATTTGCATTTTTAAAATTACTCCTTCATAAGGCAGGCAATCTCCCCCCCACCCCGGGAAAACACACCTATTGGGCTTCAGGCTGCTTCTGCAGAAAGCTTGGACTCCAATCCCCATCATCCTTAGCCAGAAACCCCTTTGGGGGGATTGGAAGAGATAGAAGTAACTAACGAGGGAGTTTTTGCAAACTGGGCAAATTTCTAGCTGTGTTTTGAGACCCAGCTGCAAAAAATTGGATTTCTTGGATAATTTTTACAGAGGGGGGAAAAAAATCAGGAGTTTAAAAATATTCCCAGGGTGCCTGCAATAATTGTTTGTGTCTGAATGCAGGAAGAAATGTTTTACATTTATGTGTGAAGATCCATATCCTTGTCCATATTTACACCTGGGCCTTAACATTTCAGATTGGCTGACTCACCTGTAGGTTTCCTGTTTTGCTAGCAGTTCGTACCTGCGATGTTCTGAAAGTAATTGATCGTTTGCATCCAGGTGAGCGATTTTAGCTGTGAAAAGTGGGGGGGGGGGGGAATTAGAATTATTTGTAATTCGTTTGCTTGGTTTCCCTTCCTTCTTCCACTTCAAATGTTTCTTTCGCATTAAAGGAATAATTTGGGGCTCTAAAATATAGGCAGTGCTTCATTTAGGGACTGTTTTATTTGTTTAGTGACCATTTGAAGTTTACAATGGCCCTGAAAATGTGACAGGGCCGTTTTTTTCACACTTATGGCAGTTGCAATATACCTGCAGGGAGGGGTGTCACAGGATCAAATGCGTGGCAACTGACTCATATTTATGACAGCTTCAGTTTCCCAGAGCCATCTGATCCCTTTTGCGACCTTCTTACATCTTAAATGAAGATAGATTCACTTAACAACCTTGTTACTAACTTAGCAACTGCAGTGATTCACTGAACAATGGTGCAAGGAAGGTCGTAAAATGGAGCAAAGCTCACTTAGCCAATGGTTCACTTAACCACGTAAATTTGGGGATCCATTGGGGTCATAAATCAAGGATTACCTGTAACTGGAATCCAGGTTTGGGGTAGTTGCACACCTCTTAAAACCTCCCCAATCTTTTATGCTTTTATATAGCATCTTCATCTTCTTCTTTTATCATCTTCATTATCTTCTGTTAACGACCCCAGAATCCCCTTGTAGGGTGGAGTCTGGGCAACTGAATGGAGCTAGCAGAGTGTTTTACTGGCCAGATGCCCTTCCTGTTTCCAGTGCGGAGTTTTGTTCGGCAGATATATTCTCATCGTTCCCAGAGAGAAATATCTGCCTCTACCTAGGATCGAACTTACAGCCTCCTGATTGTGAGACGAGAGTTCCGCCTCTAGGCCACCACACCCCTCCATTTGAATAGCTGCCACTGAAGGCAGGAATTCCACCATAAAAGCTTTCTGGCTTTCTCAGAAAAAGCTTTTGAGTCAATGGGCTGTCATATTTCTTAGGTTAAATTCATTTTATTTGAAATTGGGTTGCGATCTGACAGCTGTCGGGGAGTTGCAACAATGAAACCAGTGGGTGGGTGGATATATTGAATAAATCAAATAATAAATTTGTCCCACAGAGAGACAAAATTATATCTGTAGATTCCTGCCTGTCGAGTTGCAGGAGCTGGAGGCAATACAAAGATACTTAAACAAACTTAATTTTTTCTAGGTCAGCACAAACTCCAGAAGTTCCAGTTTTTACACTTCCTAATAAATCATCCCTGGGTTTTGTAACTATTTTTACCTCCTAGGAAAGTGTGTCAAACAGAATGTGGCAATAGTGTAAAGTGGCTGAACTATTGCTGGACTGTTCATTATAAAGCTCTGTTTTTTTAAAACTTGGCAACTTGAAATTGTGTGGACTTCAACTCCCAGAATTCTCCAGTCAGCAAGCTGAACTCTGGGAGTTGAAGTCTACCAAACTTGGAGATGCCAAGACTCTGGGAGTTGAAGTTTACCAGCCAAGATTGAGAAACCCTGGTCTATTGAGTCATATTCAGTTCCTTGTTGAATATTGACTGAAGGTTTTGTGGACCTCACTCTTTTGCGATATTTCTCAAGCTTGGCAAAAAAATGGAAGTCCACCCATCTTCAAGCTGGACTTCTTCTGAACTTCCATCTTCAGTTCTGAGAATCAAAGTCCACCAATCCTCAAGCTAAAGTTAGTTTTGGGAATTGAAGTTCACCCATCTTCAGTTCTAGGAGCTGAATACCATCCATCTCCAAGGTGAAGTCCTCTCATTTTCAGTTGTGGACATTGAAGTTCATCCATCATCAAGTTGAAGTCCACTCATCTTCAGATCTGGGAATTAAAGTCCACCAAACTTCAACCTAAAGTCCATTCATCCAATTCATCCAAGTCCACCATCTTCAGTGCTAGGAACCAAAAACTATCCATCTTCAAAGAGAAATCCACCCATCTTCAATTCTGGAAACTGACATTCACCCATCTTCAAGGTAATGTCCACTCATCTTCAGTTGTGGGAATTGAAGTCCACCATTTTCAAGCTGAAATCCACTCATCTCCAGTTCTAGGAGTTGAAGTCCAGCAATCTTCAAACTAAAGTCCATTCATCCAATTCTGGGAATTGAAGTCCACCATTTTCAAGATGAAGTCCACTCATCTCCAGTTCTAGGAGTTGAAGTCCAGCAATCTTCAAGCTAAAGTCCATTCATCCAATTCTGGGAATTGAAGTCCACCATTTTCAAGATGAAGTCCACTCATCTCCAGTTCTAGGAGTTGAAGTCCAGCAATCTTCAAACTAAAGTCCATTCATCCAATTCTGGGAATTGAAGTCCACCATTTTCAAGATGAAATCCACTCATCTCCAGTTCTAGGAGTTGAAGTCCAGCAATCTTCAAACTAAAGTCCATTCATCCAATTCTGGGAATTGAAGTCCACCATTTTCAAGATGAAGTCCACTCATCTCCAGTTCTAGGAGTTGAAGTCCAGCAATCTTCAAGCTAAAGTCCATTCATCCAATTCTGGGAATTGAAGTCTGCCCTCTTCAAGATGAAGTCCACCCATCTTCAATTCTGGAAACTGACGCTCACCCATCTTCAAGGTGAAGCCCTCCCATTTTCAGTTCTGGGAGTTGAAGTCCAGCAATCTTGAAGTTAAAGTCCACCCAAGTTCCGTTCTGGGAATGAAAATCTACCCATTTTAACTTGCCAAACCTGAGAAATAACGTTCAAGGGCTTCCCTTCCAGAAGCTTCATAGAAGGTGGGAAGATCTCACCTGTCCCTTCTCGGAGCTCAAAGGTGGGGTACCCCAGGATCCATTGATAGCAAGGGAAACGATGGGTCTGCCCCTCGGGGGTCTCCACTTCAACGAAGCTGCAGTTCCAATTGGTAGGAGGAAAGAACCCATAGGGCTCCTTATGAAGACGCACCAACAGGATGTCCCCCAGCTCCATCTGGGTTTCCACCACAAATTCCTCCACCTGCAAAGCCAAAGAGGAAAGCTTAAGTGCACCTGGACTACAATTCTCACCCATTCCTAGCAATTATTAGAATGGAGATGGAGAGAGTTGGAGAAGGCAAGGAAGGGAAGATCAGAAAGAAAGAAAGAGAGAGAGAGAGAGAGAGAGAGAGAGAGAGAGAGAGAGAGAGAGAAAGAAAGAAAGAAAGAAAGAAAGAAAGAAAGAAAGAAAGAAAGAAAGAAAGAAAGAAAGAAAGAAAGAAAGACAGAGAGAGAGAGAGAGAGAGAGAGAGAGAGAGAGAGAGAAAGAAACTCTGAAAGAGAGAAAGAAAGAAACTCTGAAAGAAAGAAACTCTGAAAGAAACTCTGAAAGAAAGAAAGAAAGAAAGAAAGAAAGAAAGAAAGAAAGAAAGAAAGAAAGAAAGAAAGAAAGAAAGAAAGAAACTCTGAAAGAAAGAAAAAGAAAGAAAGAAAGAAAGAAAGAAAGAAAGAAAGAAAGAAAGAAAGAAAGAAAGAAAGAAAGAAAGAGGGAGGGAGGGAGAGAAAATCAGAGGGCTTGAAGGGAACTCTAGAGATGTTGTAGTCCAGCCCCTGCTCAAGTAGGAGACCCTATAGATTTGGATAAACAGATAGATAGACGGACACAGACAGAGAGGCATAGATTTATAGAAAGAGAGCGAGAGAGAAAGAGGGAGGGAGGGAGAAGGGAGGAAGAGAGAGAGAGAGAGGGAGAAAGAAAGAAAGAAGGAGGGAGAAGGGAGGGAGGGAGAAAGAGAGAGAGAGAGAAAGAGAGAACAAAAGAGGGAGGGAGGAAGAAGGGAGGAGGGAGAAAGAAAGAGAGAGAGAGAAAGAAAAAAAGAAAGAAAGAAAGAAAGAAAGAAAGAAAGAAAGAAAGAAAGAAAGAAAGAAAGAAAGAAAGAAAGAAAGAAAGAAAGAAAGTGCAGAGAAGAGCAACTAAGAGGATTAAAGGTCTGGAGACTAAAATATACAGAGAACAAATGCAGCAGGGGTGGGATTCAGCCAGCTTGGACCAGTTCTGGAGAACCAGTAGTGGAAACTTTGAGTAGTTCAGAGAACCAGCAAATACCACCTCTTACTGGCCCCGCCAATCCCATCTCTTCTTTGCCTCCCATCGAGTCCCAGCTGATTGGCTGGGTCTCCTTTTGTTGCCCTGCATAGGAGAACGGAGCTGGAAAGCAGGTTAGTGGGGTGGGGAGGGAAGGGGGATTTTGCAGTATATCCTTCCCCTGCCACGCCCACCAAGCCACGCCCACAGAACTGGTAGTAAAAAAATTTTGAATCCCACCATTGGGTTGTAGCAATTGGGTTTGGCCAATCTAGAGAAAAAAAGGACTAGGAGTAATTAAGTATTTGAGAGGCTGCCCCAAAATGAGGGGGGTCAAATTATTTTCCAAAGCCCCCGAAGGCAGGACAAGAAGCAATGGATAGAAATGGACCAAGGAGAGAAGGAATTGAGAAGAAATTCCCTTACACTGAGGACACTTAACCAGTGGAACAGAAATTGCCTTTAGAAGCTGTAGGTTCTCCATCACTGGAGGTTTTCAAGAAGAGACTGGACAGCCATTGGTCTGGAATGCTATAGGGGGTTGGACTAGAAGATCTCCAAGGTCCCTTCCAGGTCTATTCTGATTGATTGGTTGATTGAAATGGTCATTTCATTGGCCTCAATCTTCACCTATGAGATTCATTGGCCGTTGTTCTCCTCTGGCTTAACCCTTTTCAGAGTTGTGGCTGTGGGCTGTGACACTGATGCAAGGATGGGTTAAGCTCCACCGAGGAAATTTAATTTGCCAATAAATAGGAAAAACCTCCCTTGATTGAGGTGGGAAGTCTATAGATCCAAAAATGTCAGCTGTGTGTCAACTAAAAAGATACTCCTCCTTTGGTCTTTTTAGCTGCCAGCAGGAAAGGAGCAGAAAAAAACAGTGCATTCTTTAAGTGCCTAGATAATCGCCCAGGCAGCCCAAAGTTGTTGGAGCGCAAGAATATTACTGGAGAGTCTGATCGATGACTCTTGGCTATGGATGTGTCCCATTGGAGAATATACATCCAGGGGGTGGGAGGAGGACCAGGGTCAAGGGGGAAATGAATGACGTATTTTAGTGTCGACTGCACCCAGCTAACGCCGACGTGGCCACTTCTAATAAATCGATCTTTTTTACTCTGAGAGATGCGGCTATAGACTTGTGATCTGAATGGTGGTGGATTTGTTGGAGTCCTGACACTGTGGTCACAAAATTGACCTTACTGGATCTGTGTAGTTTCCACCTCAATCGAGAAGGGTTGCTGGCTACGGGCTGCTCCTGAACGTACGACCACCATGGCGACTGGAATTTCCCCCCCGCTCTAAGCAAAGCCATTGATAGGTAAATCAAGCTCCATTTTACAAGCTTTTCTGCCACAGCGGTTAAAGGAAATTCCTCCCGTTGTTTAAGCGAATTGCGGTGTCGTTAAACAGATACGATTTTCAACAATGACTTTGCTTGTTGGAAGCGGGTGAGGAAAGCGATTGCGTGACCCCAAGATGGTCAAATGGATACAGGCGGTCCCCAACTTATGATATTTCGTTTAGCAACCATTTGAAGTTACAACAGCACTGGAAAAAAAGCAAATTAGGGCCGTTTTTCCCCCCACACTTACAACCATTTGGGCTTCACCACAACGTGGGATCTAAATTCAGGTGGGACTCACTTAACAATGGCAGGGATTCTCCCCTTACAAAGGTGGCCAGAAAGGTCGTAAAATGGGGACCAAGCTCACTGAGCCAAGGTTTCACTCAGCCACAGAAATGTTGTGTTAAATATCATAGAATAACAGATTTGGAAGGGACCTTGGAAGTCATCTAGTCCAACCCCCCTGCTTGAGCAGGAGGGGCTCTATTCCAAATATTAGCCCCTACCTAGGATCAAACTCACAGCCTCCTGATTGGGAGGTAAGAGCTCCCCCTCTAGGCCACTGGAGCTGAGCTATTTCTTGGGAAATGCAGAAACTTACATGAAGCAATGCTCGGATCTTATCCAGCCTCCCACCTCCACTTCCCTCCCTAAATTTTTTTGTTTTTTTTTCAAAAAAAGCACATTGCAGATTGAACCGGTGAAACCAGATTAAATTTCGGTTCGGATCTGTGCAAAGAAGAGAAAAATTGAATCATTTCTCATGCTAAGGAGGTTAAAAGGCTCGTCAGCTTAGAGATTGTTATCTGGTTCGTAAGAAGGCAGCTGGGTTGAATTTGTTCCTTAGAGACCCCCTCTTTGGGGAGGGCAGGCTGGGGGTCCTGGGGGAGGGTGGATTTCAGCCCCTCATTGGATCTCGAGAGGAGATCAAATGAAGAAGGAAAAGAAACCCCAAGTATTGATTCTTTGGGATACAGGCAGGTGCTTCCTACTTCTGATAAAAGAGAATATTTGCAGGTCAAAGTTGGTGCCTTCTGAACTCAGTGGTTTCCTGGCTGATGTTTCAGACCCAACTAAGCAACAACATCAGTGCTACAAGGAAGGAGGAGGAGGAGGAGGAGGAAGACTGTGGGGTCCTTGTTGCTCTCTGAACTGGGTATTTTCTTGTCCAAGAAAAATAGAAGGAAGGGGGGGGGAGGGAAGGAAGGAAGAAAAAGGAAGGAAGAAAAATAGATTAAAAAGAAGGAAGGAAGGAAGGAAAGAAGGGAGGGAGGGAGGGAGGGAGGGAGGGAGGAAGGAAGGAAGGAAGGAAAGAAGGGAGGAAGGAAGGAAGGAAGGAAGGAAGGAAGGAAGGGAGGAAGGGAGGGAGGGAGGGAGGGAGGGAGGAAGGCAGGAAGGGAGGGAGGGAGGGAGGAAGGAAGGAAAGAAGGGAGGGAGGGAGGGAGGGAGGGAGGAAGGAAGGAAGGAAGGAAGGAAGGAAGGAAGGAAGGAAGGAAGGAAAGAAGGAGGGAGGGAGGGAGGGAGGAAGGAAGGAAGGAAGGAAGGAAAGAAGGGAGGAAGGAAGGAAGGAAGGAAGGAAGGAAAGGAGGGAGGGAGGGAGGAAGGAAGGAAGGGAGGGAGAGAGGGAGGGAGGGAGGGAGGGAGGAAGGAAGGAAGGAAGGAAGGAAGGGAGGGAGGGAGGGAGGGAGGAAGGAAAGAAGGGAGGGAGAGAGGGAGGGAGGGAGGAAGGAAGGAAGGAAGGAAAGAAGGGAGGGAGGGAGGAAGGAAGGGAGGGAGGGAGGAAGGAAGGAAGGAAGGAAAGAAGGGAGGGAGGGAGGGAGGAAGGAAGGAAGGAAGGAACGAAGGAACGAAGGAACGAAGGAAAGAAGGGAGGGAGAGAGGGAGGAAGGAAGGAAAGAAGGGAGGGAGGGAGGGAGGAAGGAAGGGAGGGAGGAAGGAAGGAAGGAAGGAAAGAAGGGAGGGAGGGAGGAAGGGAGGGAGGGAGGGAGGGAGGAAGGAAGGAAGGAAGGAAGGAAGGAAGGAAGGAAGGAAGGAAGGAAGGAAGGAAGGAAGGAAGGAAGGAAGGAGAAAGAAATAAATAGAGAGAGGGAGAGTAAATCTTGCAGATGTTTCATGACCCAGCTAGGTAATATCATCAGTGCTAGGAGGAATGGGATTTGCGGGGGGGAGGAGGAAGAAGAGGAGGAGGAAGACTGTGGGGTCCTTGGTGCTCTCTGAGCTTGGCTGTTTCCTTGCGGACATTTCATGACCCAACTAAGGACGTCATCAGTGCTATTTTGATGACCATCATGCTGATGATATTCCCTAATCAATGAATGAAATGTCTGTAAGAAAACAGCCAAGTTCAGACAACACCCAGGACCCCAAATCCTTCTCCTCCCACTCCCCCCCCCCCGAAGCACCCATTGGGGGGAAATCAGCAGAGGACAATCTCTTCTTCCAGTTGGATGAGTCCTGTTGCAATTTCTTCCCTAAAACCTGAGATTCTCTCCTTGCATGTCAAAAGCTCAAAAGCTCAGCTGGAGAAATTGGAAAATCTGGAAAGTCAACTCAGAAGATCTGGCTTGCAAATGCCAGAAGACTACCAGATTAGATAGATAGATAGATAGATAGATAGATAGATAGATAGATAGATAGAGATTGAGATAGAGAGATAGATAGATAGATAGATAGATAGATAGATAGATAGATAGATAGATAGATAGATAGATAGATAGATAAACAAGTAAACAAACAAACAAATAAACAAGTAAATAAACAAGCAAGCAAGCAAGCAAACAAATAAATATGAAATGAGATGAGATGAAATAAATAAAATAAAATAAAATAAAATAAAATAAAATAAAATAAAATAAAATAAAATAAAATAAAATAAAATAAAATAAAATAAAATAAAATAAAATAAAATAAAATAAAATAAAATAAAATAAAATAAAATAAAATAAAATAGTGTTTCTCAACCTTGGCCCTTAGAAGATGTCTGGACTTCAACTCCCAGAATTCCACAGCTGTGCTGTGGAATTCTGGGAGTTGAAGTCCACACACCCAAGGTTGAGAAACCCTGAACTGAAGCAGGTTTTTCTGGTTGCCATCTAGGGTGGCAAAGGATAATCTTAATCTCTTCCTCTGGAAGATTTTCCTGCCAACCTTCAGGAAGGAGGCAGAGGATGATGGGAGCTGTAATAAACAGCTGGAGGCTCCCCAGCTGGTTTTCATCTGTGTCAACTTCCCAGCACTTACTTTTCCTGGTGAGAAATCTTTGCCAAATTTATCCAGCTGGAACTTGGGGGTCTCGCCGTAGGTGCCTACCAAGGAGATGGAGATATTGTCCATGGTGCCACCAAAGAGATAGTTGCCGGTGGCCACTCGGATTTTGTAGATGGTGGGAGGGGGGACGGCTGCCATGCTGGCTGGTGACCTGATGGAGACAAAGGCGAGAGGGAAAGGAAGGAAGGAAGGAAGGAAGGAAGGAAGGAAGGAAGGAAGGAAGGAAGGAAGGAAGGAAGGAAGGAAGGAAGGAAGGAAAAATAAATAGAAAAAGAAAAAAAACAGGGAGGGAGGGAAGAAAGAAAGAAAAGAAAGCAAAGGAAGCAAAAGGAAGCAAAATAAGAAGAAGGGAATGGGGAAAGAAAGAAAAAAGTAAGAGAAAAAATAGATTAAAAAGAAGGAAGGAAGGAAGGAAAATATGGAAGGAAGGAAGGAGAAATAAATAAATAGAGAGGAAGGGAGAAAGAAAAAAGAAAGAATGAAAGAAAGAGGGAGGGAGGAAAGAAAATATGGAAGGAAGGAAGGAGAAAGAGAAAGAAAGAGAGAGACAAAGAAAGAAAAAATAAAGAATGAATGAATGAAAGAGAAAGGAAGGAAGGAAGGAAGGAAGGAAGGAAGGAAGGAAGGAAGGAAGGAAGGAAGGAAAAATAAATAGAAAAAGAAAAAAGACAGGGAGGGAGGGAAGAAAGAAAGAAAAGAAAGCAAAGGAAGCAAAATAAGGAGAAGGGAATGGGGAAAGAAAGAAAAAACTAAGAGAAAAAATAGATTAAAAAAGAAGGAAGGAAAATATGGAAGGAAGGAAGGAGAAATAAATAAATAGGGAGGGAGAAAGAAAAAAGAAAGAATGAAAGAAAGAAAGAAAGGGGGGAGGAAAGAAAATATGGAAGGAAGGAAGGAGAAAGAGAAAGAAAGAGAGAGAGAGAAAAAAAAATAAAGAATGAATGAATGAAAGAGAAAGGAAGGAAGGAAGGAAGGAGAAAGAGAAAGAAAGAGAGAGAGAGAGAGAAAAAAATAAAGAATGAATGAATGAAAGAGAAAGGAAGGAAGGAAGGAAGGAAGGAAAGAAGGCAGGCAGGAAAAGAGGGAGGGTGGAAGAGTGGGGAAGAGGAAGATAGAAGAATAAGAGAAAAAAAGAAAGAAAGAAATAAAATTAAATTAAAAAAGAAAACAGCCCCAAAGTTTAGCTCCCGTTCAGCTCCTGAAATTTGCCCCCATAAGCCAGAGAACCAGTCTGTTCACCTGCCGCTGAGCTTCGGGGTGAAAGACGAAGCTGGGCGAGACCAGACGGTGGTGGTGGGGCCTGAGGCTGTTCAGGGTGGGAGGTCCGCCCTCCGTTCCCCCCACCTCTGAACCTCCCGTGACTGTTCACCAGCACCCAGGAAGAGCCACGGCACAAGGCGAAGCTAACTGAGAAATGCTGGAAGAGCCCAGGTGCTTAGAAGACGGTTGAGCCCTTCCTACAATGTGCAATCATCCAGGCGGGAGGGAGCCCTGGAGGTCATTTAGTCCAACCCTCTGCTCAGTGCATGGTTTTCAATGACGGAAGTGAGCTCCAACCTCCCGGATCCTCCAAGTCTCCGCCTTCGCACAGGGCAGCCATGTTTGATCCCTTTTCCAGAAAGCAAGGCAATCCTTCAACTTACGATCACCTTTTCTTCCGTGGCTCAACAAGGCGGTCATTAAGTGAGTCCATCTGATTTTTTTGTGACCCATTGTGGTTAAGCGAAGTCACGTGGTCAGCTGGGAGGGGAGACGGTCAGCCTAAACATTTAATCATCTAAACATTTAATGTTGGAACAGCTGATCATCAAGAGGAGGGAAAAAAAGAAATACTTTAAGGAGTGACTGGGCAGGGGACAACGCAGTCAGCGATGCTGGACATGCGTGCAATGTCATGCATACATGATAAGGACTGACTGGGGGGAGGGCAGGGCAGGGCCAGCCAGGAGGTACGATCTGCCAGTTCTCCGAAGTCCACAGAATCATAACAACCGGTTCTATAGAACCAGTCCAAACCGATCGAATCCCATTTTCCCTGCATGAAACTGACTTTCAGGGTTTAAATCTCAGTCGGAAAACCTGGTTTTATCCTCTTGGGCATATCCTTGATATGCATCATGGCAAAATCTAATAAACGGGGCTGATTTTATTTTTATTTTTAATTTTTTTTAAAAAAATCCTCAGTTATGTGGCTTGGACTTTTGAGGACTGGGTGCGAATTGCTCTACTTTTCAGGTCCTAGGACTGGTTGAACCCGGAGCCATCGGGAACCCAGTGCTGGGGAAATCGATTATTGATTCCATCTGTTAACTTATTCCAGGTAGTCCTCAACATACGACCACGGTTCAGTCCAAAATTTAGGTTGCTAAGTGAAACATTTGTGAGTTTGTCCCACTTTATGACATTGCTTGCTGCAGTGGTTAAATGAATCACTGCCATGGTTCAATGAGTAACCCAGTTGTTAAGTAAATCCAGTTTTCCCATTGATTTGGATTGTCAGGAGGTAACAAAATGGGATCGCGTGGCCTTGGGACTGTGCAACTGTTATAAATGTGAGTTGGGTGCCTAGCATCCAAATGTAAATCACGTGACCCTGGGAAATGCTACAATGGTCATAAGTGCAAAAAACGATCGTATCACAAGTCACTATTTTCAGAATTGTCGTAACTTGAAATGGTCACTAAATGAACCATTGTTAAGTCGAGGGCTTACAACCTGTATTACAGAAGGACCCTGGAGATTTTGCAGGCAGTTCTCAACTTATGACCATTTGTTCAACATTACAGCCTTGAAAAAGGGGACTTATGCCCACCTTTCCCACTTAACGACCGTTGTAGCATCCCCAGGATCATGAGGTCAACATTCAGGTGCTTGTCCACTGACTCGTATTTATTTTTATTTTTTATTGATTTTAACAACAAACAAAAAACATATAAGACATAAAACAACATAAAAAAAAATCATTCTTCATAAATTTACAGTGTATCGGTTGGTTTACCACTCCCTTTTGTGCATCCATTTCATAGTCATCAAAATAATTATATTACATAATAACTCACATTATCAATAATCAGTAAAATATCCCAATATCATTATTGAACAATCATTTGACTATAATTTTACTAATTCATATTTAAGCAAGATAACTATAATTAAGTTAAATTATTTTATAACAAATCATAGAATCATACCAAATCTATCTTAATAAAATATTCTAAAAAATTATCAAAACCAAGAAAAATTATGTATTCATTATTTCCTAAATTATTATTTCCTAAATTTCTAAATATTCTATTATTATATTGTATTATCTAACCATTGATTTAAAAAGATCCCAAACTTCATAAAATTGTTTATCTTCTTGTTCTCTAATTTCAAATGTCAATCTGCTCATTTCAGCACATTCCAATATTTTCTTAATAATTTCTTCCTCTAATGGTATTTTCTCACTTTTCCAATGTTTAGCAAATACAATCCTAGCCGCTGTTAACTCGTATTTATGATGGTCACAGTATCCCAGGGGGGTGTCGCGTGATCCCCTTTGGTGACCTTCTTAGCAGCAAATGGGGGATTCACTTAACCATGTTAACAATGTTGGGGATTCACTTAATGATGGTGGCAAGCAACTGTATCACTCTAGACAATGTCTGCGGGCAATTTTTTGCTTTTTGGAGAAATCCACTTGGGTCCTGGGTTCAAATGCATCTTTGATCAAAGTTGGGCTCTCGATTTTCCCATGTAAAATGGAAATAAGTACCCCAGAAGGCCTCTGCAGCGGATAACAGAGTTCTGGATAGCTTTGTTATCAGCTCCAGAGTTCTGGATCGATCCAGAGCTTTGTTATCAGCTCCAGAGGCCTCAGGAAAACCTTGCCAGCTGCCAAAGAAATGGGCCAGCAAGGCAGGTGTCAGCAGGGGTGGGATGCAAATATGGTTCTGTGGATGTGGCTAGGTGGGCATGGCTACTTCTTTTTTTGCAGCAGACCTGGTTGATGATCCAAACTCTGTCAAGGACCTTGGAGTACTCATCTCTAATGATCTAAATGCCAGAGCCCACTGTAACTCCATAGACAAAAAGGCATTAAGAGTTGTTAATCTAATCCTACGTAGCTTTTTCTCTGGTAATTTCACACTACTAACTAGAGGATACAAAACATTTTCTAGACCAATACTCGAATACAGCTCATCAGTCTGGAACCCACATTATGTATCTGATATTAACACAGTTGAGAAAGTCCAGAAATATTTCACAAGAAGAGTTCTCCACTCCTCTAGTTGCTGCAGAAGACCTTATGCCACCAGACTTGAAATTCTAGACCTAGAAAACCTAGAACTACGCCGCCTTTGGTCCGATCTAAGTATAGTATATAAAATCATATATTGCAATGTCCTACCTGTCAATGAATATTTCAGCTTCAACCATAACAATACAAGAGCAAACAATAGATACAAACTCAAGGTTAATTGCATCAAACTTGATTGGAGGAAATACGACTTCAGCCACTGAGAGGTCAATGTCTGGAATATTCTACCTGACTCTGGTTTCTTCCCCAAACCCCAAAAACTTTAACCTTTGACTGTCTACTATTGACCTCACTCCTTTCCTAAGAGGTCTGTAGGGGGCGTGCATAAGCATACCAACGTGCCTACCATCCCTGTCCTATTGTTTCTTTTTTATTTTTCTTATAAGTATCCACGTATTCATAACTATGTTTTTACTTATATATATTCTCTTGTAAGCAATTGACAAATAAAAAATAATAAATAAATTTGCCAGTTCTCTGAACTCCTCAAAATTTCTGCTACCAGTTCTCCAGAACTGGTCAGAACCTGCTGAATTCACTTCTGATGTCGGGGTGTGCGAGACCTGGTTACAACTGGCTACAACTGTCCAAAGTTGTAGTATTGGGGCAGCTCCACCTACTGACTCCCGAATCCCCACATTAGCTTAATGTTTATCTGTGCACTCTGGAGTCGGTGGGATCTTAATTAGGGCTTATTTTGGGTTAGGGCTTATATTAGGTGCAGGTGTAAAAAAAAATCAAGCTAGGACTTTACTTTCAGGGTAGGGCTTATTTTCGGGAAAACAGGGTAGCAGGGATGATTAAAAGCCAAGTCCAGGAAGCCAGCAGGGCAGGCCCCTGAAGAATTAATTGAGGCCATACCTTTGATTTTATGTTCTTCTTTCTTCTTCCCACTCCAGCATATGATTTTAACAACATTAAATCAGTTTTAATTGAAGGTTTCTGGCTGGAAGATGGTCAAGAGGCAATCTGTCTCTCTTCACCTGTTGTGTTTTAAAGAGCAAGCCTTTAATCCCAGCCAGATTCTGGGTGAATCAACCAAGGTTTTCTTTTCCAAATTCTGCCCGACACAACTGGGATTTAATCTTGGGTTTTAGCCATATTCGTATGGCTTTCTCTGACTTTGTCAAGCCTTGTTTGGGAGTTGGAATGCAGCCAAATAAAGAACCCTCCAGGAGTTTGGAGATTAACAGAGATGAACAGAGTTGGAAGGATCTTTGGTTATTCAGGTTTTCTCCCGCATAAGATTGGAAGTATCTCGGCAACGTTTCGATGAAGTCTCATTCATCATCTTCAGGCTTCTGTCTTCAGCTCTGTGCTTCTCAGAGTGATGTGAGCTTGCAGCTGCTTCTAACCTGAATAACCAAAGATCCACATACAAATACCCGCGAGAACCTCAGAAATATATATATATTTAAATTTGGGGCAGCTTATTGCTGTGCCAGAATGGTTTTTTCTTCCTCCTGATTGGTTGAGAGTCTTGGTCTGTGTTTATTGGTCTTGGAGTTTGCTGTGTTCTGTTTCTAATATCTTCTGACTGTTTTTTTGGCTCTTTTTGTATCTTGATTGGCTGGCAACATTGTGTTACTTTATTGGAGGCCTTTAGTGCAGCTTGGCTTCGGGTAAATGGACGGCTATCATTAGTTAGGAAGCTGGGTTTCATCTGGGTGCCTGGTTGGGGTGTGTTTGACTGGAGGTATTAGGGGGGATCTGTTTGTGCCCAGGTGTTTGCCTGGCTTGTGGTGTGGAGATTTTTTTGTTTGTGAGTGCAGGCTTCCAAATGATTGACAGCCTGGTGGAATCATCTCTTCTGTTCATGCTTTCTGGTCTTTTTTCAATCTCTATGGCTTCTCTGATGATTCTGTGGCTGGGATTATATATGTATGTATATATGGTATTCAGCTTTTAAAGTAGGTCTTTCACAGACAAACACAATGCAGAAGCCTGATGATGGCAGATGAGATTCTGCTGAAACATTGCTACAACTTTAAAAGCACAACTATAATGAGGTGGGAAAATACCTGAACAAACTGAAATTATGTAAGTACCAGAGAAAACTTAAGAAAACAAACATATATATATAAATAAATAAAGAGCACAATGGGTTAAAGAAACTTGCCGTGAATTATACGTTACAAGACCAGAGTTATAACCAGCCAAGATTTGTGTGCGTTTCCTGCAGGCAGCTGCTGAGTTGATGTAATTGGCATTAAAAAAAATTCATTTGCATCACCTGCTGGTATAAAATTGCTGTTTAGACAACTTGTGAATTTGCCTCTTTGTAATTACCTGGTCCTACTCAACTGGCTGTCTGCAAAGGACTTCCCCAGATGGCACCTGCTGGGTTTTAAATGCAGGTCGATAGGGGATGATGGGCGTTGTTATCCATCCCAGCCTGAGGTCAACAGACAGGGAAAGGCACCTAAAAATCTAGGTATATCTGCAATGTTTTGGAAGGTGAAAATGTGAAAAATATCTGGAAAGATCCTGTTGCAATTTCCAAAATGGAGGAACTTGTGAATATTAGGCCTTCCTCGGTTCAAGAGGAGTGAATTGATATTTTGGGTGCCTTTGGGGTTCTTCTTGTCTCAGCTCAGCCTACCTCACAAGATTGTGGTTCTTGAAGGCAGCATTATCTTTTTCCCCCCATTTTTTTTAATTTCAATCTACATATAACAACAATACATTAACAGTGTGGCATCAATATATCATATATCTCTCATTGCATATATTCATATTAATTCATACTTCTTCAATATTTATTTTCAACCTTATTCTCTCCAAATGCCTACCACCATATCAGTTAAACATACCTAATAATTCCATTATTCAATTTTCTCCCTGTTTTCATTTCATTTTATTTTTTTAAATAAAACATTCTCATTTGGCAAGTAATATGGTTCTAGGTTTCACATCTCAATACAAACATGACCATAGTTACCTATTCATTTTATTTGTTTAATTTCATATTACGTCATCCTTATCATTATTAAATATTAAGCTTATCTTATCCAATCCCAATTCATGTTCTCTTATCTTATTTTACAATATTATTTAAAATTCTCATCTCAATTCTATGTTCATTTATTCAATTCCAAATCCTAATATACCTCCTTCCATTTTTCTTAGTATATTCTCATATCTTATTTTTCAGTGCTATTTAAAATTCTCATCTCCTTTCTGTTGTCATTTCTCATATTATTTTTTTCTGTCATATTTGTCATTTTATCAATCCTTATCTGCAAATATAATTGTCCCCTCTAGTTAATAATTCGAGCTGACCACCTTCACTGTTCCTTAATATCAATCTCCCTATCTAACATAAAAACACAAATATATATATTTTTCTCAGATTCCGTATTATATTTTCTCAATAAATCATCTATGCATTACAAAATACTGTTTTCAATATATTCTTATACATCCCAACACATTGCCTTGCAAAATCTCCTTCCTTATTCCTTTTTTCCCACCCATTATCTCTCATTCTTTGAATAGTGTACCTTCTTTTCATCTTTGTTTGTTTCCTGTTTCTCTTTATTTTCCTTTCTCTTAATTCCCTCCCCCCCCCAATTCTTATTCCCCTCCTTTTCTCATTCCAGTTATTAAACTTTTTTCTCTCCCTCTTTTGATTTTCCTTTCACATTTCCTTTTTCTGCTTTTTCCTTCTCTCTTTAGCCGTTTTCTGAGCCATTCTCCCTTTTATCATCCCATCAGACCACAAATTTTTAGTCCTAATTCCCTTTCCCCCCTGCTTAAATAAATGTTGTTCATTTTGTCCTTCTTCTTTATCAAACTCCTCCCCCTCTGGTTTATTATATTCTTGTGTATGCTGAGTCACCATTTCTAATTTCTGTAGTACATAATTACACATTTCAAGTTTGATTTTTATCATGCCCCTTGTATCTTGCATATCCGAGCTTATATCTTGTGAGTCCAGTCTTATGTCAACAATCCATGATATCTTCTCTTTTTTTTCCCTCTTCCTTAATAGCTGAAATCCTCTTCTTTCGTAGATATATTCAATCTCAGAGTCCAGTATATTATTTCAGCCAATATATTTTGAGTTTATTTTCAACAATTTATACTCTTGAGTCTTTATTCCGAATCCTCTTTGTTGTGTATGTACCATAGTTAATAAAGTATGAGCTTGAGGTAAAGTGCAGGGTTCTGGCCCTGCACTTCTGATTGGCTGTTAGGCGGCCAGTTCGGATTGGTTAGTTCTAAGGAATCCGATTGGCTCTTAACGGAGATTCTTTATTGGTTAACAGAGCTACGTTCAGAGCTCGTTATTGGACAAATCTTACAAGGGTTGCCTATATAAGGCAGAGTTCACTGTTGTTGTTTTTTGAGAAGCCACTATGCAAATAAAGAGCTGTAAGTTCACCGTTCAGAGGCTGTCTCCATTACTCCGACCCATGATCAGTACCTAACACTCTTATTGGCCTCTCAACTGTTTCCCAAATTACTGGCAATCGTAAAGTTCCTTTTATTTTCTTTCAAATTCCAAAATCCAAAGTCTCAAAAAGACCAGATATTCGTTTTAAAACATACTAAAAATTTTCCTGTACCATCAGGTGGCGGTCTTGAGTCTTTTTCTTTTTAACTTTCTTTCTTGAATATAATATTTAAGTTTGCTAATTTCAATCATTCAACAAACTCAATTCCAGCATTTAGTTGTGCCCTTTAAGTGCCCACAGTTCAATATCTGTCCAGTTTAATTTTTAAACCTTTGTTGCGTTAATGAATTTTCCTTTAAATTTCTCCTCCAGATTAGTCCTATAGAATTGTGCTTAGGAGGGGTATGACCTTTTCAGTCAGGCTATTCTATCTTTCCAGGTAAAATACATGGAAGAATCGCATTCGAGGTTTAGGGTTAGGGTTGCGATTAGGGTTAGGTCCCCATGAAGTCAAGGCGGAAAATGAACAAAGCCAATGAATTCACAGTGCAACATTATGCTTAGAAGGGTTAGGGTTAGGGTTACGTCCCGATGAAGTCAAAGTGGAAAATGAATGTCTGCAATGAATCCACAGTGCAGCATTATGTTTAGGAGGGGTATCACCTTTTCAGTCAGACTATTCTAACTTTCCATGTAAAATACATGGAAGAATCTCATTCGAGGTTTAGGCTTAGGGTTAGGGTTGGGATTAGGCTTAGGCTTAGGGTTAGGGTTAGTTCACCATGAAGTCGAGGTGGACTTCAATCCAAATTTAAAGACCCATTTTCTTTCTCACTTTCTCTGGTCGCCACTTCCACACCCTTTCCTCCAAAATAGCCCTTTAATTTGACACCAGGATACCTCAAAAGTGATGTCCTTTGCCTGGTTCACTCTGCTCACTACTTCTCTCTCCAGCACTAAACTTAGTTTCCCGGAATGTTCTTCGTCTTCGTGGTGGCCATTTTAAGACCACCACTGCAGCTTGCCTTTGGGAGAGATTTTCCCGACAGGGAGGGGAGTTGAGGCTCCCCTCAACCCTCCAGGTGATTTCCCCCTTCTTCACCACCCCACCAGGGTGGCTCCGGTCTTGATCAGGATCCTCCAGCAAGTGACCTCGGGTGAAACCGCGCACAATCGCAGATTCTGCATTGACACCGATGAGGAACAAACCGGAAGTCAGGAGGCAGCACTATTAAGGCCGTCTTAAATATCAGAATTAACGGAGTTGGAAGGGACCTTGGAGGTCTTCTAGTCCAACCCCTGCTCTGGCAGGAAATCCTATACTATTCCAAACAACTGGCTGTCCAATCTCTTATTAAAAACTTCCAGTAATGGAGAACCCACAAATTCTGGTGGCAAGCTGTTCCACTAGTTAATTGTCCTCGTTGTCAAGAAATTTAGGTTGATTCTCTCTTTGATTCGTTTCCATCTGTTGCTTCTTGTCTTTCCTTCAGGGGCTTTGGGGGATAGCTGGACTCCTCTCTTCTTTGGGGCAGCCCCTCAAATATTCAAACAATGCTATCATGTCCCCCCTATTCCTTCTTTTCATTAAACTAGACATACACAATTCCTGCAACCATTCCTTGTGTTTTTTATCCTTCAGGCCCCTAATCGGCTTTGTTGCTCTTCTCTGCATTTTTTCCAGAGTCTCAATATCTTTTTTATATCATGGCAACCAAAACTGGATGGAAAATTCCAAGTGTGGTCTTACTAAGACTTTGTAAAGTAGTACTAATACTTCACATGATCTTGATTCTATCCCTCTGTTAATGCAGCCTAGGATTGTGTTGGCCTTTTTCAGCTGCTGCCGCACACCGCTGGCTCATATTTAAGTGGTTGCCTACTAGGACGCAGTGGCTCAGTGGCTAAGATGCTGAGCTTGTCAATCAGAAAGGTCGGCCGTTCGAATCCCTAGCGCTGCATAATGGAGTGAGCTCTGGTTCCTTGTCCCAGCTTCTGCCAACCTAGCTATTCGAAAGCATGTAAAAATTGCAAATAGAAAAATAGGGACCACTTTTGGCAGGAAGGGAACAGCGTTCCGTGCTCCTAGGAGCACGGAACGCTGTTCCCTTCCTGCCAAAAGTGGTCCCTATTTTTCTATTTGCAATTTTTACATGCTGGCCATATGACCACGGGAGACATCTTCGGACAGCGCTGGCTCTTCAGTTTTGTAATGGAGATGAGCATCACCCCCTAGAGCTGGAAACGACTGGCACTTTAATGCAAAGGAAATCTTTAATTTTACCTTTACTAGGACTCCAAGATCTAACAGTGTGTGGCGGCAGCCAAACACGTCAACGCAATCCCAAGTTGCATTAACAGAGGGATACAATCAAGATCAAGGGAAGTACTAATACTACTCTATAAAGCCTTAGTAAGGCCACACCTAGAGTGCTGCATCCAGTTTTGGTTCCCATGCTATAAAAAAGATGTTGAGACTCTAGAAAAAGTGCAGAGAAGAGCAACCAGGATGATGAGGGGACTGGAGGCTCAAACATACGATGAACAGTTGCAGGAACTGGGCCTGGCTAGTCTAGGGAAGAGAAGGACCAGGGGAGACAGGAGAGCAGCCTTCCAATATTTGAGGGGCCGCCCCAGAGAGGAGGAAGGGTCAAATTATTTTCCAAGGCACCTGAAAGCCAGACAAGGAAAAATGGATGAAAACTGAACAAAGAGAGATTCAACCTGGAAACAAGGAGGAATTTTCTGACAGTGAGAAGAATCGACTAATAGAACAGAAGTTGCTTTTGGAAGTTGTAGGAGCTTCATCACCTCTTTTCAAGGAGAGACGGGATGGGGGTTGAACTAGATGACCTACAAGGTCCCTTCCAACTCTGTTAATCTGTATCTGTATCCCTCTCACAGTTACTTCTACTGTATTGAACAGGGTACCACCTATTTTATTCTATCAAAGTAATTTAAACTGCAAAGAAAACAGCCCTTCTAGGTGGCGCTAGGTGCTAAAGTTATATGTTTGTGCCAAATGTTCAGGAGCAAGCATTTGACCAAAATGAAGCTGGTTGCTGACATTTAGAATAGGATAGAGCTGGAAGGGGACCTTGGAGGTCTTTTAGTCCAGCCCCCTGCTCAAGCAAGATCACCAATCCCATTTCAGGCAAGTTGCTGTCCAGCCTCTTACTTCTTGTATTGACGATTTAATAGCTGACTGGCTGCTTGTAAGGCTGCGGGTGAAATGTGGATGAGTCAGCAAGGGTTATTGCCGTTTTAAGACTGAGGTTGGGTCAGCAGGGTTATTGCCCCTTTAAGAAGCTGTCTACATAAGGGCAGCCATGAGAGAGCCTCCCTCTCTCGCCCTCGCCCTCCCCTCACCCTCCCTCTCTCTCATGTTCCATCTCCATTGGAGTTCTCTGTGTAGAGTTGAAGATTGCTTGCTTGCCTGGTATTTGCCTAACATGAATATGGATGTATATAGCAGTCTCGTATATAAACCACTGTTAAAAGACAAAGCCTCTGTGTGCTGTGTTTTATTCCTGGATTGTCTCAAAGTAGAAGTCACACTTGCAAACACTCTGACCCTTCTGGTGGCAAGCTGTTCTACTGGTTAATTGTTCTCACCTATCAGAGCTGGGAGACAACACAAAACTAGGCCAGAAGGAATGGCTTGATTGATGACCAGAGAAATCTTCTGATCATACCTCAGGGCTTCTGAAGGCCACCTTGAAGAAGATAGCTGAAACCCATTTCCATTTCTCCAGCATCCTGTCTCCAGCTTTCCAAGGATGACTGGATTCAAACTCTCCTCATTTCAGGATCCAATCTGAGTCAGTCACTGGAACCAAAAATTTATTCTTCCGAGTTTTTGGATTTGTCCTGAAGCCCATCCTTCAGGAACTTCTGCCTCCAGAATATGTGCAAACTGGGTGGTTTTGTCATTGTATTTATACTTCCTGGTTATGTGGAGCTTTCAGTTTGTTAATGGCTGTTCAGTGTTGGTGGGTGGCCATTTAGTCATTGTGCCACAGGCCTAAGTACCTAGTACTTAAGGGGGTGATTTACTACCAGTCTATCAGGTATGTAGGAGCCAAGGGCAGGAGGAAAAAACAACTAATGACAATGGACTACCAGTAATTAACAACTAAAAGCTACACACAACCAGGAACTACCTACATGCATGCATACATACATATTTACATACATACATACAATAAAATTTAAATATAAATATTGGAGGCTAAAACAATGAATGGAAACTTATCAAAGAGAGAATCAACTTAGAACTAAGGAAATATTTCTTGACAGGGAGAACAATTAATCAGTGGAACAGCCTGCCACCAGAAGTTACGGGTGCTCCAACACTGGATGTTTTTAAGAAGCCGCAAGGAGACTCCTGGGAGGAGCAGGCGAGGCCAGCCGGTCAGTTCAACTACCAGTTCGGCAAACCAGTTGTAAGTTTAACATCCGATTCACCCAAACAGGACTGAATCGGCTGAATTCCCTCCCTTTCCCCGGATAGGGTCTTCTGCTTGAATAGAGGGTTGGACTAGATGACCTGCAAGGTCTCTTCCAGCTCTATTCTGATTGATTGATTAATTGATTGATTGGAATACACTGCGTAAAACAGCCCAGTGGCATATATTCTGGAGGAGAGAAGGAGGCGTTTCCGACAGATGAGCTCCGGCAAGAAACCTTCGAAGAATAAACCTTGGTTCCGGCGACTGACTCAGATTGGATCCCACAAAATTATCCTTGGACACATTTATTTATCTCCTCCTTTTACCTCACCACCATGGCGGGCTCTGAAGGAGAAGAACTTTGAAAGTCACCCGCACCACTGGATCTCGCCGGGCTTCCTTCCTGTCCTCATTCCAAGTTGCCAGAGAGGGCAGAAATCCAGCAGGAAATTCTTATATCAGACAGCTCTGGTGGCCTAGAGGTGGAGCTCTCGCCTCACAATCAGCAGGATGTGAGTTTGATCCTAGGTAGAGGCTAATATTTGGATATAGACTCTTCTGTTCAAGCAGGGGGTTGGACTAGATGACCCCTGGGGTCCCTTCCAACTCTGTCATTCTATGAAGCATCAGTTTTCAAGAAAGAGATTGGGTGACCATTTGTGGCCTAGAGTTTGCTGCCTAAGCAGGGGGATGGACCAGAAGACCTCCAAGGCAGGGGTGGAGGCTGCTAACGGTTCGCACCGGTTCAGGCGACCTGGTTGTTAATTTTATGGCCAGTTCAGCAAACCGGCAAATTCCACCTGGGCTGGCCTTGCCCACTTTCCCCTCCCCTCCCAAGGGTCCTTCCACACCTTGTTCTGGATCGCAGGTAAGTGCAGGGTCTGTGCGGAGGTTCAGGGAGGGTGAAAAATGGGCCTCCCAGAAGTTCCGGAAGGCAGGAAATGGGCCTGTTTCTGGCCTCCAGAGAGCCCCCAGAGCCCCGAAAGGGTGAAAAAAGCCTCCCCCCATGGCCCGTTTTCACTCCTAGGCCAGGGTGATGAAGGAGGCTGACTAGGCCACGGCCACCCAGCAATAGGTCAGATAATCAGTTGTTAAATTTTTTGAAGCCCAACCCTGCTCCAAGATCCTTTCCGACTCTTTTATTCTACTCTATACTTTTCAAAGTCTTTCTTTTCAAAGTCTTTCTTTTCAAAATCTTTCTTTTCAAAGTCTTTCTAGCAGGACTACCAAATTCTATAAATAGCTTGGTTCCCCTAAGCCAGGGGTCGCCAACCTTTTGGACCTCAGGGACCACCAAGGAAAATTCCCTCATAGGGAATTTAGGATAGATTTTCCTACCTATCGATCATTTTTTATTTGGGATTGCAGGATACCGTCTCCAGCTCCGTTCTCAGAGGGGGATAAAGAGAGAGAGAGACTTTTGGCTTCATTCAAGGAAAGCAGCAGAAGTCTCTCTTTCTGTCCCCCAAACTCCATCAGAAATGAGTCTTTGTGAGATTTGTCACGCCGGTGCAGCCTCTTGAAGCAGGAGGCCTCCAAAGATTCATTTCTAGTGCAGTTTGGGGGAGAGAAAGAAGGACTTTTTGCTGCTTTCCTTGCGTGCAGCGAAAAGCAGAAGAACAATGAAGCAGGAAGAAGCAGCCCAGTGGCCAGGCGAGGCATGTGGGGGGAGTGGGGCAAGTTCTCCCGCTCCGCCCTTTCCCCCCTCACCTCACTATCTTGTGTTGTTCGCAATGCAAATGACACAAGCCTTGTGTTCCCTTACAGCCTGGATTAATTGCTTTTGGGGGGGGTGCTTTGGGGGTGACATTTCTCTGCAGACCACCAAAATTTTCTTGCAGACCACCAGTGGTCCCCGGCCCACTGGTTGGTGACCACTACCCTAGGCCATCCATCTGGTAAATCCAAAAAGATTAGTTTTTCTCGCCCTGTATGTGTATACATCTGAACTAAACTGTGTTGTTTCTCTGTGTCATATAATATATGGGTATATAGGCATAATTTTGTATTGATTGATTTATTCTGTCATGGTTATGTCGTGTATATTGGAAGTGGTGACCCTTTGAGAGCTGTGTACAATGCAATTTCATTTTTAATGTATGCCAACGAGTGGCAACCTTAAAGACTCAAAGACCCATTTGAATCCATTTCCCACAAAAAAGGAAAAACACTGGGAGCCACAAAATCTACTGAGAGAGACGTTTGAAAAGCTCAATAAATTGCATGCTGGTGGGTGTTGCACAATGATGGTTGTGACACATATTTTGAGCATCAGGGATCCCCAGCCGAGGGATGAAAGAACCACATGCGGCTCCAGAGCCGCTGGTTGTCAACTCCTGTTCTGTCTGTTCTCTAGTCTCAAAACCTTTGGGTGGGTGTCCACTTCTCTTCCTTTGCCCCATAGGAAAGCCAACCCTAGATATGATGGACCTTTGGTCTGATCCTGCCTCTGGATTCAGAATAACGGAATAACGGAAGGGACCTTGGAGGTCTTCTAGTCCCACCCCATGTTCAAGCAGAAAAGCCTATAATATTTTAGATAAATGGCTTGTCTGGTCTCTTCTTAAAAATATCCGGTGATGGAGAACCTACAATAGGCTGTTCCCCTGATTATTTGTTCTCACTATTAGGAAATTTCTCCTTAATTCTGGTTTGCTACTCTCCTTGATTAATTTCCATCCATTGTTTCTTGTCTTGGCATCAGGTGCTTTGAAGGATAGGTTGACCTTCTCTTGGTGGAAGTCCCACGAATATTGGGACTCCATGTCACTCCTAGTCCTTCTTTTCATTAAACTAGACATATCCAATTTCCGCAACCGTTCTTCATGTTTTAGGTGGGATTCTACTGGTTCGGACCGGTTCAGACGATCTGGTTGTTAAATTTGCATCTGGTTTGCCAAACCAGTATTTGAATTGACAGGCTGGCCCTGCCCGCCCTGCCACGCCTTTCCTAGGCATCTCCATGCAGCCCATTTTCAGTGCAGGTAAGTGCAGAGCCCACGTGGAGGCTCTGGGAAGAGGAAAATGGGCCTTCCGGAAGTCCAGAATTCCATTTTTGCCCTCCCAGAGGCCCGAGGGAAGCCTCTGGACCCTTGGAAAAGTGAGAAGTGACCATCCCGGAAGTTCCAGTAGGCCACGCCCACTGTGACCACACCCACCCACTGAGCAGTGAACCGGTTGTTGGGTTTTTTGAATCCCACCCCTGGTTTTAGCCTCCGGTCTCTTAATCCCCTTTGTTGCTCTTCTCTTCACTCTTTCTAGAGTCTCAATCTCTTTTCTTACAAAACTCTTTTCTTTCTTTGGTGGTGACCAAAACTGGATGCATTCTTAATCATGGAGCTGATATACCTGGATGGGACACTTCTGGAACTGGTGGTCTTAATAATACAGATTAAAGAGAGCTGGGAGGGAGCTTGTAGGTCATCTAGTCCAACCCCCCTCTTCCCAAGCAGGAGACCCTCCACCATTTCTGACAGACAGCACTCCAATCTCTTCTTGAAAGCCTCCAAGGATGAAGCTCCCACAACTTCTGAAGGCAACAAAATTATTTGTTCTCACTGTCAGAAAAGTCCTCCTTGTTTCCAGGTTCATTCTGCAATCTCTAAGAAAATCCAGAGATCTTTCGCAGAGGAGCCACTCGGAAACCCAGAAAGCAGGCTCTCCTGGTGCAGATAGACTGCCTCAGAACGTGGAGGATCCATAGCGGTGATGCTTTGCAACCAATGGCAAATGCCCCGCCCTCTGGATGTTCAGCCAATCACCTTTTGAAAGCATTGAAGATGGACAGCTACATTGCCGAACTGCCTAGGGCTCGCACCTTCCAGCCACCCAAGCTACAGGGGTAGATGGTGAGGAGGGGATGGGACTTGTAGTCCAAAACTTCCAGATTTGTGGAAGAGGAAGAAGATTTATTGTGATTTGGGAAGGTTTTCAATGCATTCGTTAGGAATTCTGTACAGGTAGTTCTCAATTTACGACAGGATTTTAGTGATCATTGGAAGTAATGAGAGCACTGAAAAAAGGACTTATGGCTGTTTTTCATGCTTATGACCGTTGCCACATCCCAGCATGGTCAATATGATCAAAATTTGGCAAGTGATTCATATTTATGATGGTCGCAGTGTCCCGGGATCACATTATCCCCTTTGGCAACCTTCCAAGGAGCAAAGTCCAGGGGGAAGCCAGATTCACTTAACGACCGGGTAACTAACTTAACCGCTGAGGTGATTCACTTAACAACGGGGGCAAGGAAGATCATAAAATGGGGCAAAACTCACTCAGCAGCTGCCTCACTTAGCCACGGAAATTTTGGGCTCGCTTGTGGTCATAAGTTTCTTGTTTCTGGTCCCCTTCCTATCCGCTTTATGAGATGGCTCCAGTTTCTGTCATTATAAGAGGGGGAGGAAATGTCTTCCTTGCTCAAATCTATAATCTGCAGAGCCAGAATTTCCCCTTCTTGGGTTGTTGGGCCACTTGAAACCCTACTGTCATGCCCCTGTTAGAATCTGACTCCGAGGGAGAGGAGGAACAGCTGTCAGGGAGTGGGAGTGTGGTTCTGGAGGTTGTGGAGGAAACAGGGGAAGGGCACAGGCTGTCTGGGCATTCAGAGGAAGACCCAGGCCCATCCCCTCTTCATCCTAGGGCATGCAGGGAGGAGTGAATAAGGGAGAAACGTGAATGGCATGGTCTAGGGGGAGGAAAGGGTCCTGATCCCCTTCATGGGCTGCAGCTGTGAGGACTGCTTAAAAGGACAAACTGCACATGTTCTGGTGTCCTTCCTAGTGTGTGTATTTCAATATCTGTGGATGTCTTCAAGCCCTTATTCTGCTGTGTCTCATAAACTGCTTCAGCATGGTTTGTGTTCTTTTTTCCTATTTATAATTTATATGTATTTTGAATTTGAATGGAAGTTCTTCCTTTTCGCAACTGTTTGTAGGGGAGTTTTTTTTCTCCAGTCAATGATAATTGGACCTTTAAAGCCAAGTTGAAGGAATTAAAGGGACTTCACCTATTTTTGAGACTTCGTTGCTTTTTGTATCCCACCCTGGGTCATCACACCTACTGGATGCAACAGGATCTGAATAATCAGAATCAGAATAAGGCTGGAAGGGACCATGGAGGTCTTCTAGTCCAGCTCTCTGCTCAAACCGGGAATTCTATACTAAGGAATGGCAATCTTAAACACACAAAGAGCATTTGAACCCATTTAAAACATTCCTATGCCTGTTTCAGTAGTTGCCATAATAAAAAAAAGAGGGGGAGGGGAAGGAAGGAAATCTGGAAGAGCATTTGAAAGCAAAAGTACATCCCAATTCTTCTCTTTAAAAGATTATAACTAAAATACCAGAGTTTTTGCCTACAATTTGGAGAACGTGAATGATGACACTCAGCCCGCGAACGTACTCAGTTGGAGAACCTAGTTTATGAGACACCCAGTGGGGAGGGGGGGGGAAACAGGATCACAGGGACTGTAAACTACGTAGGCCAGAGTTGGCTTTATACAGGGAAGTGCCAGTATGTCACCTGTAATAAATCTTTTGAAGTTTTTTGAAGTTTGGCTCGAGAATCATGATTTAATTAGACCAATTGCTGGAATCCTGACACCATTTCTCACAGAAAAGAAACCACCGGTACCCACAAAAAACCTTCCCATGCCCAACTATTTCCTGAGTAGCCACAAAACTAGCCTAATGAGTTGAATTAAACATTTTCCTCTGAAACTTTTCTTTTCTTGGATTTACCCATGGTTGGCCTATCGGGGGTTGAAAAGCTCAATAAATCGCATGCTGGCGGGTGCCACACATTGGCGGTTGTGACACATATTTTGAGCCGACAGGGAGCTGCAGAAGAGGGATGAAAGAGAGCCACATGCAGCTCCGGAGCTGCGGGTGGCCGACCTCTGCCCTATACCCTTTCAGACAAATGCTTTTAGTTTATCAATTTCAGATTTTAGTCCGGGGGGGGGGTTTGATTCAGGAAGAACCTTGAGAGCCAGATGAAAAAATGCTGCAAGGGAACAGTTAGATAAGAGGCAGCTGAGCCCAGAGCTGTATAATGAGGTGGAGAAAGAAAAGAGACTCTTCTTAATTTCTCAGGCTGTAAAAGAGACCGGGGAAGAATTAAAGTTCCAGATTTTCAAGACTCTTGTCAACATGGCTTTACAATCAAGTACAATTATCTTATCTGGTTGTGTTTCCCATCTGATTCACCTGGTTTCCACCCTCAAGAGAAACGAGTTATTATTATTTTTCCCCTTGATGATCTGGTCTATATCTTTGTCAATCCTCCTCCTCTTACAGCCCTGCCTGAAGCTGGAGACAATTTCACATCCTTGTCTGAATAATCCAATTTTAATAAGATTCCACAAGGCATTTTTACATATTTCACAGCGCTGGGATTGCTCTGGGAAACATTTTATTCAATACAGGACTAAAAACAAATAATAAAGCGGGGGGAAAAAATGAAAGGCTTTTCTTGTTTCCACCTTCATCCATTTCTGAAGGAGAATGCAAAAAAAGAGGGGGGAAAAACAGCTCACATTTTTTTTCCAGTTGGATCTTTTAATACTTTTTCCAGTTGGATCTTTTAATACTTTTTCCAGTCATAGCTTAGGCCAGTGTTTCTCGCGTTGGCCCCTTTAAGATGAGCAGACTTCAAACTCCCAGGATTCCCCAGCCAGCAAAAGTTTACTAAAAAATTCAGCATGTCTAGGACAAGAAGAAATGTGACTACCTTTATTGCATGTTTGGACTTTTAACTTTCTTAATAAATGATGGGAATGCAGTAGACGTAATATACCTTTACTTCAGCAAAACGGAGAGAAAAAAAATAACCCATGACAACCCACATTGATAAATAAGTTAAAGGGATAGATGGCCTGACAATTAAATGGGGGATGGATATGCTGGCTGGGGGATTCTGGGAGTTGAAGTCCCCCCATCTTAAAGGGGCCATGGTTGAGAAACACTTTGATGAATATAAATATGCAGACATCAAGGCAACATGGAATATAATTTAGTGATTGGTGGATAAGGATACTTCTTGTTATCTAGGATTACTAAACTAGTGTTTCTAGTTCTCATGATTTAAACTTTGCAACTACTGGAAGTTCATTAAACATGCAAAAAAGAAAAGAAAAGAGAACCAATCCAGTTGAGTTTCCAGGAGACAAGAATATTCATTTCCACAATGGATACAATCCTTTTTCCTTCCTTATTCAGGAGAAAAATTGGGGATTTCTTGCCATTCCTTCCGGTTCACGCACCAATCCATCCTTCCCTCCTTGCAGAAATCTAAAATAACTGAATTTCCCTCATCCCTTAGTCTTCCTCTCCCAATAATATCCATCTTATTAGAAACACCAATCAAGCAGAACACAGCAAACTACAAGACTAATAAACACAGACCAAGACTCCCAACCAATCAGGATGAAGAAAAAACCATTCCGGCACAGCAGTAGGCTAGCCCCAAATTTAAAACTAAAACAACTGTAAAAGTCTGACTCACAGAAGAACACAATACAGAAGCCTGATGATGGCAGATGAGATTCTGCCGAAACGTTGCTACAACTTTAAAAGCACAACTACAATGACGATATATTTTGACAGAAAAGCAGATTTTCCCCCGATGGTCAAAACGTTATCAAATTCGAGGTAACACATTCTTCTGCCTTTGGGCAGTCTGGCTTGGCCATTAGATGGAGACACTGTTCTGGACCAGCGAAGGGTTGAGATAGTGATAGCCAATGGGCAAAGCTTGGTTCCTTTCCTCAATTTCTTCGGAAATTTGTGCTAGGCGTTTCTGGAAATCGGAAATGAGATTTTTGGGCATCTCCTCAGTGAAATGTTTTTCTGGGTAATGGCCCAGAGGTCTCTGAAAGAGAAGAAGATGGAGAACGTCCCTGACAAAGATGCAACCAAGCAAATGTTAATAGATTTAACAGATTAACAGAATTGGAAGGGACCTTGTAGGTCATCTAGTCCAACCCCTCAATTATTGGAAGATGCGGTCATTTCACCCTTAGTCCATCTTTTCATCAAACTAGACATACCCAATTCCAGCAACCGTTCTTGATATGTTTTCGCCTCCAGCTCCCTCATCACATTCAGATCAACAGAGTTGGAAGGGAGCTTGGAGGTCATCTAGTCCAACCCCCCACCCAAGCAGGAGACCCTACACCATTTCTGACAGAGGACAGTCCAATGTCCTCTTGAAAGCGTCCAATGACGAAGCTCCCACAACTTCCAAAGGCAACTTCTATTCCATCGGTTGATTGTTCTCCCTGTCAGAAAGTTCCTCCTTATTTCTGGGGTTGAATCTCTCCTGGATCGGTTTCCATCCATTATTCCTTGTCTGGCCTTCAAAGATGCTTTGGAAAATAGCCTGGCCCCTCTTTGGGGCAGCCCCTCAAATATTGGAAGGCTGCTATCATGTCCCCTCTGGTCCTTCTTTTCATCAAACTAGATGTACCCATTTCCTGAAGCCGTTCATTGTATGTTTTATCCTCCAGTCCCCTAATCATCTTTACTGTTCTTCTCTGCACTCTTTCTAGAGTCTCACCATCTTTTTTGAATCGTGGTGGCTGAAACTGCAAGGGATCCTGACTTAACGGGATTTGCAAAGGACATTATAAAAGATCGTTGGTTACACAATGGATTATATACCTTATAAATACGTTAACTTATTCATTTATACTAGTGCTTCCTCATTTTAACAAATGACTGGCTGCAGAATGGCCTTGCCCAGAATTCCACAGCCAGCAGAGTAGATGTCGCTAAGCATTCTGGGAGGAGACTCCACATATCTGGAAAATGGGCCACGTTGGGGCATCTTCATTTACGACAGTCACACCACCCAAAGCTCAGAGTGACCCAGAGGACATCAATCTTATACTTTTGAGGACATAAGGTCATCATTCTATTGACTTCCTCTGTCTTTGTTAGCATCTACTGACTCTTAACTCCACTTACCAGGTCTCCTGGCTCGTAGCTGACGATGGACAGCAGTGACAGCAAGGCACAGGTGGAGTTGACTTCAGGGAAGACCTCTAAGATGCTTTTCAAGGAGGCCGTGCCCTTGACTGTTGGAGGAGGCTGCCTCAAAGTGGCCGGCGTGTTGGGCATCCAGGCAGCAAAGTCAAACTGTCACAACACACAAGGAACACAAAAAATTAGAAGGTCTACAGAAGGTAAGGTGGTAGCTCGGCTGTGTGTCCAGCACATGGAGAAGATCCAAGGCAGGAATGGGGAAACTCAACATGGAAAAGGTTGTCCACAAGGAGATCAACAGCAGGAAACCGAGGTTGAAAGGCAAGGTTGGACCAAGAATAGATTGAAGGAACCCAAAATTAGAAGTTCTAATTTTAGAAGTTCTAATTAGAAGGTAAGGCTGTATCCTGGCTGTGTGTCCAGCAAATAGAGAAGATCTAAGGAAAGAATGGGGGAACTCAACATGAAGGTTGTCCCCAAGGAGACAGAAGCCATCAGACTAAGGCGAGAAGGCAAGGTTGGACCAAGATTAGATACCAGCAGGTCTGAAGATATTAATCCAATGCTAAGTCATCTTGGAATGCTATTTTATGGTCACATCCAGCCCTCGGCTCTCAGGAGTTCTCAAAAAAACTTGGAAACTAAATCTGCTTGTCAGACAAGTTTTTTGGCTAGAGGGTTCTTTTCCAAACAACAACCCCAATGCCCAGTGTGAGTGTAATATGAGGTTATATTTGTGATTCTAAGACATTGTCCAGTGCAATATTCAGAACTTCTTGCCCTCCAAAAATGTGCAGGAAGGGGACATAACTCTTTCTCTTCCTCGATGTTTCAGGAGACGCTGAAGGACACTCAGTAGCCGTCACTTTAAGGTGTGTGGACTTCAACTCCTAGAATTCTCCAGCCAGCCTTGCATGGCTGGCTGGAGAATTCTAGGAGTTGAAGTCCACACATCGGAAAGTTCTCAAGATTGGGAAACACCGCTCTACAGTGAGTCTTGCAAATCTTGCTTAATCCCAGGGATGAAGGCAGAGGTGGGATTCAGATGGTTTGGACCGGTTCAAGAGAACCGGTAGTTCCAGTAATTAGTTGGCCCCTGCCTTAGTCTGTCCTATATTTTCATGTTTTGTAGCTCAGCCAATTTGCATGGCATCGTGCATTGCCATGCCTGTCTAACTCATCAGGGCTAAGTTTTAGAGCTGAAAACAGGCAATTTTCAAATGTTGTGCGTGCAAAGCACATGCTCACCGAACCGCTTATTACACCGGTTGAATCCCACCACTGGTCAAAGGATGAACATTAGAAGAAGTACCATTAAACCCATCTGCTGAAGGTACCTGTCCACTGTTGACTGCCGAATGCCTTGCAGAGCAGTTGAAGATGACCATGGTAAGGAACTTGATCAGCTGAGCTTTGCTTTCGAAGGTGGATGGAACACCTGTTGGGGGAGGGACAGGGTGTTGAGTATTGGCCGAAGAAGTTGCATCGATCAGGAAGATGATGCATGACCCTCGCCCTATCATTGTCACAAAACCGGTATCTGGAAGTGTTCTAAACAAGAAGAGACCTCTCAAAGGAAGGGGAGGTCCACGAGATTCAAGAATCCTGAAGGAGGCATCTGACAGCTTTCCAAAAATGATAATTCATCAAGAAACCTGACTGCACTAAATATCTAATGGAGATTCTCCATCATCCAGGTCATGGTTGTCCCAAAGGTGCTTTTTCAAGAGGCAACTGGACTTTTTTTTTTGTTTTTTCCTTTAAGACGTTTCACTTCTCCTTCAAAAAGCTTCTTCAGTTCTGAAGAACTGGTCTCCTTTGCTCTGAAGAACTGAAGAAGTTCCTTGGATGAGAAGTGAAATGTCTTCAAGGAAAAGCAAAGGAAGTCCAGTGGCCTCTTGAAAAAAGTATCTTTGGGACTTCTGACCCCACAAACACACCCACACATACAAAACCAGTATCTGAAAATGTTCTAAACAAGAAGAGGAGGAGAGACTACCGTGAGGCCAAGAATTCTGAAGGAGGCATCTAAGACACATTTCCAGGAAGTGGTAGTTTGCCAAGAAACCTTCTGGTCCTCCAAAAGAAACCTGTATCATAAAGTCTTCTAAACCAGTTTATTTATTTGACTTATTATTATTTTTAGCTTGCCAGGTGTTCCCTTAATCACCAGCTTTGTTAATTAAAGAGGGGGAGCAAAGTTTGGACTCGTCAAACATACATAACCAGGTGTTACTCTATGGAAGGGTTCTTCAATCTCAGTAAATTGAAGAGATGTGGTCTTCAACTCTCGGAATTCCCCAGCCACGTCTCTTAAAAGTTACCAAGGTTGAGGATCATTCCTTCACGGGGTTCAAGTAACAATTGGATGCCTACATCTGCTGAGCCCCAACCATGCAATGATCAGTTCCTGAGGATCAAGGCAGTTGAAAACACAACACAAAATCCATATCACGCGATGTAAAAAAAAAAAGCGATAATTCCCCTCACTCTGAGGTGAGCGCATGGAAATCTCGGAAAACATTACACATGAGGATATAATGTCAGGTAACTTCTGCATTGCTGAGAACTTCAGGCATGGTGGACCATATATCTTATTCTGACAGATGTCCAACTGAAGGATATACTACATTTCCCTCAAAATAAGAACCTGTCTTATATATTTTTGCCACCAAAAAAAAGGCATCAGGTGTTATTTTCAGGGGAAGTCATCCACTGACTAACTTCATCTGCGCAGGTCGCCCCAGCCTCCTTTTCGCTGTCAGAAGCCTTCAGGGACTTCTTCTGCAGCTGGCAAGGCTTTCCTGAAGGCCTCTGCAGCCGAAAATGCAGCTGATAACTCCGGATCAATCTGGAGCTTTAATATCAGCTCCAGAGGCCATCAGGAAAGCCTTTGCCAGCCTTGCTGGCTGCAGAAGAAATGGGCTGGCAAGGCAGGTGTCGGGGTGTGCGAGGCCTGGCGACAATTGTCCAAAGGTAAGTAGCAGGGCAACTCCACCACCCACCATCCTCATCCTAGCTTAATTTCTACCCGTGTACTCTGGAGTGGGCAGGATCTTAATTAGGGCTTATTTGGGGGGGGTAGGACTTATAATGGGTGCATGTGTAAAAATCAAGCTAGGACTTACTTCCAGGCTAGGTCGTATTTGGGAAATAGTATTATTCCATTTGTCTGTCTATGTAATTTATAGTTCTCTAGAAAACCAGGAATGTGGGTAGAGGAAGGGAGAAGGGAAGCACTAATTTCTGGTGGACTTACTACAAAGGTAGTCAAGCTAAGGTCTCCTTCCTTTTAGCAGAAAGCATTAGGAGCCTCCACGTGTATGGCACATCTTCTTCCAGACAGTTCTTTTGTCCGCTCAGCAGAGGAACATTCTGGAACTCATCTCCAAGCAGAGATGGTGTGAAGGAAACCAACTTGGTTCCCTCCGTGTGGATTTGACCTTCTAGCTGAGGAATTCAGAGAGATCCTCAAGAGAGACCAGGATGGTGGTGATGGCTAGTGGCAAACATTACCTGAAGATGCCCTACTTAAGAAAGCTTCCGTGAAGATCTCATGAATCCAGGCTTGTAGCTCAGGGTCATTCTTGACAGCACCATCGGATTTGTAGTAGAATTCAACGATGCCGGAGACATATCTGAAAATGACCGAAGAAAAATTGAGTTAATTCATGATCCTAAATCCCACAAATCCTTGGAGTTCTGACTGCAGCCCAAAGAAGAGAAAATGGATAGATGTATCCATGCAACTTTGGACTTTGGAGAAGCACAGTTACTGATGTCCTCCTGTCTTCTGAGAACATTGCAAAGCGAGGGGAGGCTTCCAGAGGAAGGGGAGGTCCAATTTGAAGGAGACAAAAAATGATAATTGGTCGAGAAACTTTCTGACCACACTATAAGTCTATGGAAATTCTCAATCATCCAGGTCATGGTTGTCCCAAAGATGTTTTTTTTTTTTTTCCTAGAGACAATTGGGCTTTGTTTTTCCTTGAAGACATTTTGCTTCTCATCTGAGAAACTTCTTCAGTTCTGAAGAACTGGTCTCCTTTGCTCTGAAGAACCGAAGAAGCTTCTCAGATGAGAAGCGAAACCTCTTCAAGAAAAAATAAAAGAAGTCCAATGGCCTCTTGAAAAAAAAGCACCTTTGGGACTTCTGACCTCACAAACACAAACACACGCACAAAACCAGTATCTGAAAATGTTCTAAACAAGAGGAGAACGGGACGGAGAGACTCCCATGAGTCCAAGAATTCTGAAGGAGGCATCTAAGACACGTTTCCGGGAATTGAAACTTTGCCAAGAAATCTTCTGACCCTCCCCCCCAAAAAACACCCCAGTATCCTAAACTCTTCTAAACCAGTTTTATCTGTTTGGGATTATTATTTTAGTTTGCCAGGTATTTTCTTAATCACCAGCTTTGCTATTTAAAGAGGGGGCAATTAAGTTTTGGCTCCAAGGAATCGACTGGGCTGAATTTGCAGAAACCCATCTGGAAAATGAAGACGTGACATCTGCAATTAATACCTTCCACCCCAATTCCTTAGGGAAGAATGTTTGATTCACTTTGATCATCCTCATTCGGCACAGCTTTCTTCCTTATTAAGTGGGCCAGTTTGTGAATCAGATGGCTCTTAGAGCTAAAACTACGTTGATTAAGACAGGCCTATTACCACAATTTAGATCAAAGTAGTTGTAAGTACAACCGGTGTCTGTTTCTGTGTCTGATTGTGCTTGCAGGGCTGACGTTAACAAACATCTCCACCAATGTTGGAATGCAAGCAGTTTAACAACCGTTTGGTGAGTGCATGCTTCAGGCATGCCTGCATGTCTTGTGTGCACTGTGTAAATCCAGCTGAGCTAAAAAGCAAGGAATTATAGGAGAGGAAAAGGCAAGGGTGGGCAGGCAGTGCCAACTACTCACCAGAACTACCGGTTCAGTAGAACCGGTGCGAACCAGTAGAATCCCATCATTGATCTCTACCTGAGGACTTCACATCAGTTAAAAGTCGCTCACGGATCACTGTAAACATCTAACTTGGAGCATCTGAGTGGGGGGGGAGGTCTCTTTGTGAGATTTGCAAAAAAAGAGAGGGAGGGGAAGTTTGGATTGGTGAAGCTCCGTTGGGACATCAGTTTTGGAAGGTTCTTGCACGCCAATCTAGAACTGATCAGGAACTACGGAGGAATGTCCTAGCAATGAGAACAATTAACCAGGGGAAACAGAAATTTCTGGCAAGGGATGAGTGAGTGGACATTGAAGTTATCCTTTCTTTTTCTCCTTCTTCTTGGGTGCCATGGGGCTCTTGGCCACTTTGATTTATTCTCGTGGGCTGGAAGACACTTTTACAACCTTTGCAGGCTCAAAAGTACATTACACCATTCAATTTGGAAGGAATGACCTTCCCACCCTCTGATTTAACTCACTGCTTCCCTCCCCACCCCACCATAGAACTGTGGCTGG
>JAUCBL010000035.1:1213619-1231986 GCA_033807585.1 Hydrophis major
AAATAGTTCCACACTCAGTGCTGACAAGGAAGGGCTGAGCACAGAGTTTCTAGGTTACACAGACAAATCTTCATGAGGCTGGAATGAACAAACAAATGAATTGTTTTCTGCAAAAGCCCCCTCCCCCCTTGCTCCTTTTTAAATCCTGATGGGAGGGGCCATTCATCATCCACCTTACTCCAATGTCGACTCTGAGTTCTTAATTGTGCCTTCCTTTTGGCAGCTCTGCACATGAGCAGGCTGGGAACCGGTTCCAGAAGCTTCCCCACTTCACTGCTGTCCGAGCCCAAAGGCAGCTGATAACTGCCAGCCTGCCCTGGTCCCATCTCTGTCTCCGATGCAGAGCCCTCGTCCGAGCCCTCCTCAGCCTCCAGGACTGGCCTCGGTTCCTCCCAAACCTCCTCGCTACTGTACGACTCCGCTGCCAGCTCTGCCAGCCACCAGTGAGCCACAACACATAGCAATGGGAATTTTGGATTCAACTTTGGTCC
Source organism: Hydrophis major (assembly GCA_033807585.1). NCBI lineage: Eukaryota > Metazoa > Chordata > Lepidosauria > Squamata > Elapidae > Hydrophis > Hydrophis major. The sequence goes on from JAUCBL010000035.1 coordinate 1,214,111, forward strand.
TAAATTGAGGATCACCTGTAGTTAAGAGCTTACTTTTCAGCTGTTCTGACTAAGGCTTCCTGAGACCATAATTAAGCACCCACATAGTTAAAATAACTCTTGCTTTATTTCAATGCTGGGAAGTATTTTCATTCCCAGCTGGTAATGTCCCAAACAGTCCCTCGAGATAAACGCCCACCTTTCTCTCCTTTGAATTGCTGCCAACAACTAGACTGCAAAATGAATTATAAAAAACCCAACTGAAGAATAAAGTCCACACAGAGCTTCAAGGATTAAGTCGAACAAAACAAACGACTTTGCTTCCTGCAAAGGTTTCATCCTCTTGGCCTGTCCTTTATCCCTTATGGGAGGGGCAATCCACCTCCCAGCCTTACTCGGCCCTTTAGTCTCAGCTGCTCTTGCCTTCCAGCAGCTCTGCACACATGCGCACTGGGAACAGGTTCCCTTTGTTCCTCTGCCTCATTGCTGCCAGACTCTGGAGTCAGCACACAACTCCCAGATAGTCTTGGGCCCCGCTTTGCAACAGCCACAGGACCTTCATCCAAGTCCTCTCCAGACTCCTGGACTGGTCCCCGTTCTTCCCCACTATCTGATTCCGCTGCCAGCTGCACAGGCTGCCAGCGAACCACGACATCAGCCAGGCAGATCCCACCTTTGGTCCTCTTGAAGATGGAGCCCACCAAAGTACAACTACACGAAGCTCACTCACTTCTTGATGGCGGCCCAGATCTTCAACCCATCATCCCGGTAGTAGAAGTTGGGCAAGGAGGAGACGCCCCTTTCTTCAAGGTCATCGGGGAGGCAGAGAGAGGTATAGTTGGAGACTTCTACCCCTTTGGCTAGCAGTTTCAACATGCCATCCCGGCCTGTAGCTGTGGCCTGGAGAAAGGAAAAGCTGAGGTCAACACAACTGCCACAAAAAGAGAATTCTCTTCCAAGAGAAACTGAGGTGGACCCATCGGCTGGTATCAGTGGAGCCAGCTGAAGGGACCAGAGATGGGATTCAAAAGTCCCAGTGACTGGTTCAAGGCCCGGTTGCTGGGTGGGTGTGGCTATGATGGGCGTGGCCTACCGGAACTTCCCCAGACCTTCCCCAGACTCTAGAGCAGGGGTAAGGAACGTTGGCTCTTTTATCACTTACGGACTTCAACTCCCAGAATTCCTGAGGGAGCCATAAAAGGTTCCCCATCCCTGGCCTACTGGTTTTTTCAGTTGTGAGGGAAATCAATTTTTGACTTGAATGGGACTGTTTAATATACAAATGTAGGACATATTTTTATATATATTCTTTGTATGTCCTACATTTGTATATTAAACAGTCCCATTCAAGTCAAAAATTGATTTCCCTCACAACTGAAAAAACCAGTAGGCCAGGGATGGGGAACCTTTTATGGCTCCCTCAGGAATTCTGGGAGTTGAAGTCCATAAGTGATAAAAGAGCCAACGTTCCTTACCCCTGCTCTAGAGGCTTTCCTCGGGCTTCTGGGAGGGCAAAATGTCCTCCCCCGGGCTCCGGAGACCCTCTGGAAGCCAGGAAAAGGCCTGTTTCCAGATTTCCGGAAAGCCCATTTTTCCCTCTGCAGGGACCCTGTATTACCACTGTTGAAAATGGGCTGCATGGAGATTCCTGGGAGGTGTGGGGCAAATTGGGCAGGGCCAGCCAGTCGATTTGAATACTGGCTTGGCAAACCTGATGCAAATTTAACCGCCGGTTCACCCAGACTGGTCCAAACCGACAGAATCCCACCCCTGCTTGGGACTGTCCTCCCAGGTCTTCCCATGAGGTGGGATACTTCAACACTAGTGAAAGAAGCCCAAGGAACTCATCCATGGAAAAAGATGGAGGAGGACCTGTGACCAGTGACTGCTGGTTGGTTTCCAATTCATCCTTCTAGACCAGGGGTTCCCCAACCTTTTTTGGGGGGCCATGCCCCATCTAAGCATCTCTACAATCCTGATGCCCTCTCCCACCTCCTGTGACATATAATTCTTACTATTCAAAAAGCGTACTCTACTGCCTAAAAAGGTTCCTCCGTGTGAGTAGTTTAAACAAGGTTCCAAAGAACATGGCCTCCATGAAAGAGAGAAAAATAAATAAAAGAACAAAAGACAGTAGAAGTAACTGAGGAATTTGGCGTGGCCCAGCCCCAGATTGTTCTGAGAGGAAAAGTAAAACAAGGCCTGAGAAATGAAGATAAGAAAAATAGAATACCCACGTCTCCATTTGCAATTTGAGAGCACAATATCTACAAATATACACAAAATATACATCCAACGCTGACTGTAACGCTTAGCCGAGTATAATACATAAGAAGCGGATTGTACTGTAATAAGTTATTATCCATCTGAATGGGGTATTGAGATTTCACATCTTTCCACCTCTTAATGAGGTAGTGACTTTGTGTTTATTTGCGGTTCGGATGGCCCAGGGAAAGAAACTATTTGTTAGTCTAGTGGTGTGGGATTTTATTGACCTAAAACGCCATCCAGATGGCAGCAGGTCAAAAAGATAATTGCCAGGGTGTGAGGGGTCTTCTATGATGGCCTTGATTCTGCTTTGGCAGTGGGACCTGGCTAAGTCTTCCAGGGAGGGCAGAGGGCAACTAATGATCTTTTGAGCTGTGTTTATCACCCTCTGTACCGTTTTCCTATCCTCAACTGTGGTCCCTGCATACCACACACCCAGACAGTACGTCAGAGTGCTCTCCACAGAGGCTTTATAGAAAGCCAGAACAGATTGTTCTTCCTGAGAACCCACAGGAAGTGCAGCCGGTGCTGAGCCTTTTTCATTATGGCCTTGGTGTTAGGGGAATAGATGTTTCATCACAAATATATAAGAACAGTTAGCAGGCTTTCAAAAATTCAGTCAATAACTCATTTTTAATTGCCCCCATTAAAAATCAAATTGCCCCCCTCCCTGTGGGCATGGACAACCTCTGTTCTATACCCTCATTGAGGTCTTTCTTCTAAACCATCTGCGTTTCTCATCACCTACATTTCTGATCTGTTAGAATAGGGGTCTCAAAAACTTGGCAGTTTTTAAGACGTGTGGACTTCAACTCCCAGAATTCCTCGTCCAGCTGGGGAATCCTGGGAGTTGAAGTTCACAATGTTGCCAAGTTTGGAGATCTCTGCATTAGAATGTTCAGATCTTCGACTGCTTCTACATCACCAACTGCTTTTAGTAGAGTTGAATAGAGTCATATTTTTACATTTCTCTCATTCAGGCCAGCGTGTCTCAAGATAAGTCTTAAGGCGTGTGGACTTCAACTCCCAGAATTCCATAGCCAGCTGAGGCATTCTGGGAGTTGAAATCCCCACGTCTCGCCAAAGGTAAGAAAAGCTGGTTTGAAGGACCGTATAGAGAAGCACGGAGCTATTCAAAACAAAGGCAGAGTGACGAATGTTAGACACTCACAGGAATTATATTTCAAGCTGACAAAAAATAAGACTGGGTAAAAGCAAAGTGGATTGGTTGGCAGGCTCTAGAAGTTGCGTGTGTGAAGTTATATTCTTGAGGTAGAATTAGAAGGCCAGCCTTTCTGTCATCAAAATGTCTCCCCATTTGGAAGATTTCTTACCTTATCAAAGACTCCACCAGGCTGGATGAGATTGGTACGAGCAAGCGTATTAATATGGAGAGTGTAACGGGTATGGGGTATCAGGAGCTGAAATAAAGAAAAAAGGATGGAAGGAAAGGAAAGGGGAGGGGAGGGGAGGGAGGGAGGAGAAATAGAAAAGAGGAAGGGAGGGAGGAAGGAGAGAGAGAGAAAGGAAGAGAAAGGAAGAAGGAAGGGAGGGAGGGAGGGAGGAAGAAAGGGAGGGAGGAAGGAAGGAAAGAGAGACAGATAGGAGGATGGGAGGAAAGAAGGAAAATAGAAAATAAGGGAGGGAGGGGAGAGAGATAGAAAAGAGGAAGGAAGAAATAGAAAATAAGGAAGGAAGGAATGAGATAGAATAGAGGGAGGGAGGGAGGAAGGAAGAAAAATAGAAAATAAGGGAGGGAGGGAGGAGAAAAAGAGAAGGGAAGATGGGAGGGAAAATGGAGAAGAAGGAAGGGAGGGAGGAGAGAGAGGATGGGAGGGAAATAGAAAAGAAAGGAGGAAGGGAGTGAAAGAAGAAAAGAAAGAAGGAAGGAAGGAGAAACAGAAGGGACGATGGGAGGGAAAATGAAGAAGGAAGGGAGGGAAGGAGAGGATGGGAGGAAGGGAGAAAGAGAAAAAGAGAAAAGAAGGGAGGGATACTGGTTAGATTTCACCATGGAATATAATTTGGGGAATACTGGGAGTTGAAGTTCCCTCATCTTAAAGGGGCCAAGTTTAAAAAACAGTGATGTAATAGGCTCCAAAGAAGTTTTATAAGATCAACCTTGACTTTTCAAAGTCTCCATTAACTTCCCAAAGTTGGTTTTGAAGGCAACAAACCCATCTTCAGAAGCAAAACCAAGGTGGCCTCTAAAATTCTTTTTTTAGCTCTCTCCAGATTATCTCTGGGAACCCGCCACCTCCACCCCCCAACAGGTGCACAAGGCCCAGCCCATGCTGGGAGCCCACCCACCGACCCACCATTCTCAAGACCATTACCTTGTAAATAGGGTGACACATGGGAAGCTGCCGAAGGGTAGCCATGGCGTAGACCTCGCAGTGAAAATGGGCTTCCAAGAGGTGGATAATGACCTCATGGACGTGGAAGTTGGCCATTCGCACCCAGACCTTGGCTAAAGTCCAGTCCCACTTACGGTCTGTGGGCAGGAAGATGGGGCTTTCTATGCTATGGGTCTGGCTCAGCTGGGAAGACAAAGGAAAAAGTGGATTTCAGCACATTCAGCCTCATTCAATAGCTCTGTGTGGACCCAACTTGTTTCCAAGAGAGCAAACCCTCCTAGCATGGATGTAGTTGGGTCATAAAACATCTCTAAGAAATGCACCAAGATTAGGGACCGTCATTTTCTCCTCCTGCTCCTCCCCTTCCCAAACCCCATCTCCTTCAAGCACTGATAATGTTTCCTAGTTGGGTCATGAAATGTCTGCAAGGAAACAGCCAAACTCAAAGAGGACCAAGCAGCCCATGGTCCTCCCCTTCCCATCATCCCACAAACCCCGCTCCCTTCTAGCACTGCTGATGTTACCTACTTGGGTCATGAAACATCTGCAAGAAAACAATCAAGCTGAGAGAGCACCAAGGGCCCCACAATCATCAGCGTCCTCCCCCTCCCTCTCCTCCTTCTCCTGTTCCTCCTCTCAAACCCCAATCACTGGTAGTACTGATGGTGTTCCCTAATTTGGTCATGAAATGTCTGCAAGAAAAACAACCAAGCTCAGACAGCACCCAGGACCCCACAGTCCTTAAGCACAGAATTCTGGGAGTTGAAGTCCACTTATCTTAAGCATGGAATTCTGGGAGTTGAAGTCCACTTACCTGGAACCTAGAATTATGGGACTTGAAGTCCACTTATCTGGAACCTAGAATTCTGGGAGTTGAAGTCCACTTATCTGAAACCTGGAATTCTGGGAGTTGAAGTCTACTTAAACATGGAATTCTGGGAGTTGAAGTCCACTTATCTGAAACCTGGGATTCTGGGAGTTGAAGTCCATCTATCTGAAACATGGGATTCTGGGAGTTGAAGTCCACCAACCTTAAACCTGGAATTCTGGGAGTTGAAGTCCACCAACCTTAAATATGGAATTCTGGGACTTGAAGTCCACCTATCTGGAACCTGGAATTCTGGCATTGAAGTCCACCAATCTTAAACCTGGAATTCTTGGACTTGAAGTCCACCTATCTGAAACCTGGAATTCTGGGAGTTGAAGTCCACTTATCTGAAACCTGGAATTCTGGGAGTTGAAGTTCACCTATCATAAACATGGAATTCTGGGAGTTGAAGTCCACCAACCTTAAACATGGCATTCTGGAACTTGAAGTCCACCTATCTGAAACCTGGGATTCTGGGAGTTGAAGTCCACTTATCTGAAACCTGGAATTCTGGGAGTTGAAGTTCACCTATCATAAACATGGAATTCTGGGAGTTGAAGTCCACTTATCTGAAACCTGGGATTCTGGGAGTTGAAGTCCACCTATCTGAAACATGGGATTCTGGGAGTTGAAGTCCACCAACCTTAAACCTGGAATTCTGGGAGTTGAAGTCCACCAACCTTAAATATGGAATTCTGGGACTTGAAGTCCACCTATCTGGAACCTGGAATTCTGGCATTGAACACCAATCTTAAACCTGGAATTCTGGGACTTGAAGTCCACCTATCTGAAACCTGGAATTCTGGGAGTTGAAGTTCACCTATCATAAACATGGAATTCTGGGAGTTGAAGTCCACCAACCTTAAACATGGCATTCTGGAACTTGAAGTCCACCTATCTGAAACCTGGAATTCTGGAAGTTGAAGTTCACCTATCATAAACATGGAATTCTGGGAGTTGAAGTCCACCAACCTTAAACATGGCATTCTGGAACTTGAAGTCCACCTATCTGAAACCTGGGATTCTGGGAGTTGAATTCACCAACCTTAAACATGGAATTCTGGGAGTTGAAGTCCACCTATCATAAACATGGAATTCTGGGACTTGAAGTCCACAACCCTAAAATGCAATTTTGGGAGTTGAATTCCACCTATTTGAGCCATGGAATTCTGGGACTTGAAGTCCACCTATCTTAAGCATGGAATTCTGGGACCTGAAGTCCGCTATATCTCCACCCATCTTTGGCGGACCAAGATTGAGAACCACCAATCAACACTTGTCACCTGGATAGCTATCGGCATCATCTGTTGCTCCGAGTTGAGATACAACAAGCAAATTGGGGCTGCGAGATACTGGTGCTTCCCGTTCAGTTTGGTGGTTGGGACGTCCTCGAGGATCTTGTAGTCAGCGATGAAGAGGTTCCCCTTCTGGGGTAGGAGAGAAGGAGATGAAGGAAGATGGGTGTGAACTCAGCATAGGTCTGCAATTCTGGAAAATCCAGATTTCCCGGTTCTCTTTGGCAACCATCAGGGGAAACCCATCCAGTGTTGTTCCCATTTTAGAAAGGAGGGAATAGCATGGGAGAATGTGTTTTGGGTTCTACCACAAGGGCCCCATTTCCTCAATCTGAATTCTGTTCTGGTTTAGCATTCTCCAACTCAAACAATCGTAAGTTGCATTAACAGAGGGATGTAATCAAGATCAAGAAAGTACTAACACCGCTCTATAAAGCAAGGGTCTTCAAACTTGGCAAGTTTAAAACTGGTGGACTTCAATTCCCAGAATCCCTCAGCTAACCTGACTGGAGGAGGATTCTGGGATTTGAAGTCCACAAGTCTTAATTCTGTCAAGTTTGAAGATCCCTGCTATAAAGCCTTAGTAAGGCCACACCTAGAGTCTTGCATCCAGTTTTGGTCACCACACAATAAAAAAGATGTTGAGACTCTAGAAAAAGTGCAGAGAAGAGCAACCAGGATGATGAGGGGACTGGAGGCTAAAACATACGATGAACGGTTGCAGGAACTGGGCCTGGCTAGTCTAGGGAAGAGAAGGACCAGGGGAGACAGGAGAGCAGTGTTCCAATGTTTGAGGGACTGCCCCAGAGAGGAGGGAGGGGTCAAGCTATTTTTCAAGACACCCAAAGGCCAGAGAAGGAACAATGGATGGAAACTGAACAAGGAGAGATTCAACCTGGAAATAAGGAAGGATTTTCTGACAGTGAGAACAATCAAACCAGTGGAACAGAAGTTTATTTCAGAAGTTGTAGGAGCTTCATCCCTGGAGGCTTTCAAGAAGAGACTGGACTGCCATTTGTCAGAAATGGTGTAGGGTCTCCTACTTGGGTGGGGTGGGGGGGTGGACTAGATGACCTCCATGGTTCCTTCCCAACTCTGTTAATCTGTTATCTGTTAAACTCATTCTTGTGAGATTTCCTTGGAAGTTAGGCACCTCGAGCTACAAATATTCTCCTTTTATTGGTCCTTGGAAGGTCCCCCAAATCCCCAAATGGTCCATCTCCTCCCACCCATCCAATGGGCCCACCTAAGTTACCTTCAGTTCTTCTTCCAGGGTGGATTTCCCCAAGCTTCCAGCCACCATCTCTTCCGTCACAGGGAGATTTGGAGGGATCTCGGTGCATTTGCGGAGCAGGACAGGGTTGACTCCATTGAGGAACTGGTACCCAAAGAAATCATCGTCCATCCAATGATCCATGACGTATTCTGGATTTATAGAAAGGCTTCTTAGAAAAGGATATGAGGGCCTCCTTGCCACAGCTAAATATGGAGGCATTTGAGAAGGAAAGAAAGGGAAAGGAAAGGGTAGGACAGGGTCAGGGAATGGGCTGCTACCGGTTCGCCATGGTTCGTACGAACTGGTTGCTAATTTTATCATTTTTAATTACTGGTTCAGCGAAGGGCCCCAACTATCCTGCCCCTTGTTCTGACGAAGCCTTCCAAGACCGTAATTATGCACAAGCTTATTTTAAAAACAAGTCTTGTTTTATTGCCATGCTGGGAGTCATTATTTCCATTCCCAGCTGGTGATGAATCTCAAACAGTCCCTCGAGATAAGCACACATCTTAATTTGGAGGACTGGCATTGTATTGACGACGGTCGTCATCCGACAAGCAAAGGTGGCGGGGACGCCAGATTCACTTAACGATGGTGTCACTTCCTTAAAAACCTCGACGATTCAGTTCATGACATTGGCCAGAAAGGTCATAACATTAAGAAATATCTCCCTTAAGAAATAGGCTTGGGTTCTAGGGGGGATCAATGAAGAACTAGCTGTATTGCAAGAGAGAGTTTATTCCAACATGTCTTGCAATATTCTTTTAATATCCAAGGGAAATAAACATATCCAACCATCCTTTTTATATTTTCCTTCAAAAATAATTGATTGTATTTATTTGTCAAAGTTCTATCCTGCCCGTCTTACGGTTGGAAGCAAGGAAAGACCAGGCAGCCACAAGGCACACGAACAAGCAATGCATTTCTAGTGAGAGAGAGAGGAAAAAAATAATAAAGGACAATGTTTGGGTGTTTGGGGACTTAGGAAAAAAGGAGAAAAATAGAAAGCACGTTGGAAATGCATAAAATGATAGGTGGAGTGGAGGAAACAGGAGAGGAAAAGCAATTCTCTTCCTTCCTTTCTTTTCTAATCTCCAGGAATAATCCAAGAAAGCTAAATAAATATTGAGACTATAGGAGGAAGGAAAACCATTTGTGTCTCTCTTGTTTATAGCTATTTATCATCTGTCCATCCTATCATCCATCTATCTATCTATTTATCTATCTATCTATCTCCATCCATCCATCCATCCATCATATTTATCTTTATATAATCTATGTCTTTCTGTCTGTCTGTGTGTCTGTCTGTCTATCTATCTATCCATCCATCCATCCATCCATCCATCCATCCATCCATCCATCATATTTATCTTTATATAATCTATGTCTTTCTGTCTGTCTGTGTGTCTGTCTGTCTATCTATCTATCCATCCATCCATCCATCCATCCATCCATCCATCCATCATATTTATCTTTATATAATCTATGTCTTTCTGTCTGTCTGTGTGTCTGTCTGTCTATCTATCTATCTATCCATCCATCCATCCATCCATCCATCCATCCATCCATCATAATCTATATATATTCTATATCTGTCTGTGTGTCTGTCTGTGTGTCTGTCCATCCATCCATCCATTCATCCGTCATATTTATCTATATATCATCTTTATCTGTCTGTCAATCCCCCCCCACTCTCTCTCTCCCTTTCCCTCTCCCTCCCTTCCTCTCTCTCTCCACCTCTGCCCTCCCCCTCTCCCTCCTGCTCTCCCTCCCTCCCTCTCTCTTTCTCTCTCCCCCTCATTATCTCTGCTGTCTGTTTTTGGATCACTTGGTGAAAGGGAGACCCACCTGTGACGGGAGTTTTGTGAAACCAAAAGATTTTGCGGAGATCATCCAGGCTCTCCCACGATTCCATGAGGTCAGAGAAGCCCTTCAGTCTCAGTTCAATCTCCCTGCGAGGAAGGACAAGAAGAGGGAAACTGGCAGGGGGGATTGTGGGAGTTGAACTCCACACAACTTCCAAGTGGCTAAGGCTGAACCTGACTGCGCTAGCCACCTTTGGAATTGTAACTGTACATTATTCTTTTTTCGTTTCCATGGCAAATGTCCTCAAAGGTGGTGAAAAATTTCCTTTGGGATCTTGGCTTTGAACCCATGCCCTTGGTGGAGGGTGAGATTAGATGCCCTCAAGGTACATCTCCCAAGCTGTGTTTCCAACCTATGTTATCCTCTCTGTTTTACTAGGAGAGGGAGAGAGAGACCTAGAATGCTGAATTTCTAGAACGATTAATCAGTGGAACAGCTTGCCACTCCTAGGAGCTCTGTTATTGGAGTTTTTCAGACAAAACTGGATGGCCCTTTGTCTGAAATGCTATTGGCTGCCCTGCTCAAGCAGAGGGTTGGTCTAGACAACCTCCAAGGTCCCTTCCCACTCTCTTAATCTGCTCTGCTCCAGATCCTGAGCCACCACATCCATTACTCACGACTTGAGGGTGCGCACGGCAAAGACAGCCGTTTTGCTGAGCGTATATTTTGAATTTGAATGCAGGTCGTCGATGGTGTGAGCATCGATGCATCTTGGCCAGCCCGGAGCATAGCTCTTCCAGCTGCGGTGAGAAAAATCCAGCCCCAAAGTTTTTTATTTAAATCAGACAAACTTACACCCAAAACATAAAACAGACACAGACACAGACACACACAAAACAGACTAGGGCTCCTGGCTACCTGATACAACAGGCAGGTATGGGATGCAAATATTTTTTAATACTGGTTCTGTGGGCGTGGCTAGATGGGCACGGCCATGCACCTCCTCCTTTTGCCTCCTGGGCCTCAGGGAAACCTCCTGGGTGAAGCAGTAACACAGCAAGGGAGATCACAGCACAGCTGATTATTGGAACTGCTGATCGTCAGAACAGCTGATTATTGGAACCGCTGATCGTCGGAACAGCTGATTATTGGAACCGCTGATCGTCGGAACAGCTGATTATTGGAACCGCTGATCATCGGAACAGCTGATTATTGGAACTGCTGATCATCAGAACAGCTGATTATTGGAACCGCTGATCGTGAGAACAGCTGATTATTGGAACTGCTGATCGTCGGAACAGCTGATTATTGGAACCGCTGATCATCAGAACAGCTGATTATTGGAACCGCTGATCGTCAGAACAGCTGATTATTGGAACCGCTGATCATCGGAACAGCTGATTATTGGAACTGCTGATCATCAGAACAGCTGATTATTGGAACCGCTGGTTGTCAGAACAGCTGATTGTCGGAACAGCTGATTATTGGAACTGCTGATTGTCAGAACAGCTGATTATTGGAACTGCTGATCGTCAGAACAGCTGATTGTTAGGAGTGGGGAAAGAAATACCATAAGGAGTGACTGGGTGAGGTGGGTGGAGGAGAATGCAATCAGTGATGTCGCACATGCACGATAAGGACTGACTGGGTGGGAAGGGGAGGGGAGGGGCAGGAAGAGAGGGGCAGGGCCAGCCAGGGGAACAATTTACCAGCTCTATCGAACTGCGCAAAATCATAACAACCAGCTCTACTGAACCAGTCCGAACCGGTAGAAGCCCACCCCTGACTGGGTTACAAGGTTGTTGGTGCATGGAAAATATGGGAGTTGAAGTCCAAAAGGACCTCAGGGGTGGGTGGGTGTCAGGTTGGAGATGAAAATGCACAATTCCGCACATCTTTCTGTGTAAATGGCAGTTTTCAGTGCTCAGTTGCAGTTGTGAGTTCAGCATTCCCCTTTCTACTGCACACACACATACACACACACACAAGCCCAAACACACAGAGCCACACAGATAAACAGATACATGCAGAAATACACAGGGACACAGGCACATAAACACACAGGCAAAGAAGCATTGACACATCAACACATAGAAATAAGCACACACAAAAACACAGACACACAAACACACATGAACCCACACAAATACACACAGAGAGATCCACAAACCTGCATACAGATCCAGATCCAGACACACAAACTTGCACACACACACCCACGAACACAGATATAGACACACAAACAGACCCACACAAAAACACACCTACCCACAGATTCAGTCACACAAACATGAATACAGACCCAAATACACACAAACATGCCCATACAAACTACAAACACACAAACGCACATACTGATCCAAAGAAACTCACAGACACACAGACACAGACCCACATAAAGTCACACAGACACACAAACACGCGTACAGACCCAGATACACACAAACACGCACTGACAAACCCGCACAAACTGCAAACATACAGATACAGACACACACAAACACACATACTTACCCACACAAAAAATACACAGATACAGACAAACACAAAAACACATACTGACCCACACAAAAAACCCACAGACCCACAAATACAGACACATAAACATGCACACACACTGACCCACACAAACCCACAGATACAGTTCAACAAATGCACACACACACACACACACAGACTCCATTCTGTCCGCTCACCCTTGTGTAAAGATCACAACCTCCGTTCTTCCAGGGGGAGGAGAGGTGGGTTTGGGGTCTCCCCCCCCCAATTCAGCCTCAAAAGAGGGAAATGGAATGGCGAAGCTCCCTGCCTATAGAAACCTAGCAGCTCAAGCCAGTGATGGCTTCTCCTTCCCTTCGACTCCCACTTCCTGGCCCTTTTGACTTCTGGGGCTCAGGGTGGCAGGGTTTTTTTTGGGGGGGGGTCCTAGTGGGGACCAGAGAGAGTGGGGAGGGAGGGGTTGCTTCACTCACCCATAGCTCTCCTGCCACTTGGCCAGCTCTTTCATGCGGTGATCCAACATGGCAGGACTCCCCGCATCGTCTTCGACTGTTTTGGCTGCGGGAAAGGAGAAAGGCCGGTTGGGGATGGGCTGGTTGTTGATGCTCTGGAGATTCTTAGTATGCTCAGAGGCATCTTTCTCACAAGCTAAGGCTAAATCCTGGATCTTTCAATCCCACACATATCCAGCTTGGCACCCAGAGATAGCTAATCCCCAGCCAGCAAGAGTGCTGGGACGACTGGTTATCGCAATACCATGCACCTGGGTGCCTTCATCGAAATATTCTTTGCTCCTCCTATTTTTGCCCCATAACAACAACCCTGTGAGGTGGGTTGGGCTGAGACTGGCCCAAAGTCACCTAGCAGGCTTTCATGCTGGAGTGGGATTAGAACTCACAGTCTCCTGGTGATAGGCCCAAATTTTCCTAGTCAGGTTTCATAGCTAAGGCAGAACTCCCTGTCGCCTGGTCCCGAGTCACCCAGCTGGCTTTCCTCCTTAAGGCAGGACCAGAACTCCCCGTCTCCTGGTGATCAGCCCAAAGTCATCCAGCCGGCTTTCATAGCTAAGGCAGAACTAGAACTCACTGTCGCCTGGTCCCGAATCGCCCAGCTGGCTTTCCTCCTTAAGGCAGGACCAGAACTCCCCGTCTCCTGGTGATCAGCCCAAAGTCATCCAGCCAGCTTTCATAGCTAAGGCAGAACTAGAACTCCCTGTCGCCTGGTCCCGAATCGCCCAGCTGGCTTTCCTCCTTAAGGCAGGACCAGAACTCCCCGTCTCCTGGTGATCGGCCCAAAGTCATCCAGCCGGCTTTCATAGCTAAGGCAGAACTAAAACTCCCTGTCGCCTGGTCCCGAATCGCCCAGCTGGCTTTCCTCCTTAAGGCAGGACCAGAACTCCCCGTCTCCTGGTGATCAGCCCAAAGTCATCCAGCCGGCTTTCATAGCTAAGGCAGAACTAGAACTCCCTGTCGCCTGGTCCCGAATCGCCCAGCTGGCTTTCCTCCTTAAGGCAGGACCAGAACTCCCCGTCTCCTGGTGATCGGCCCAAAGTCATCCAGCCGGCTTTCATAGCTAAGGCAGAACTAAAACTCCCTGTCGCCTGGTCCCGAATCGCCCAGCTGGCTTTCCTCCTTAAGGCAGGACCAGAACTCCCCGTCTCCTGGTGATCAGCCCAAAGTCATCCAGCCGGCTTTCATAGCTAAGGCAGAACTAGAACTCCCTGTCGCCTGGTCCCGAATCGCCCAGCTGGCTTTCCTCCTTAAGGCAGGACCAGAACTCCCCGTCTCCTGGTGATCGGCCCAAAGTCATCCAGCCGGCTTTCATAGCTAAGGCAGAACTAAAACTCCCTGTCGCCTGGTCCCGAATCGCCCAGCTGGCTTTCCTCCTTAAGGCAGGACCAGAACTCCCCGTCTCCTGGTGATCAGCCCAAAGTCATCCAGCCAGCTTTCATAGCTAAGGCAGAACTAGAACTCCCTGTCGCCTGGTCCCGAATCGCCCAGCTGGCTTTCCTCCTTAAGGCAGGACCAGAACTCCCCGTCTCCTGGTGATCAGCCCAAAGTCATCCAGCCGGCTTTCATAGCTAAGGCAGAACTAAAACTCCCTGTCGCCTGGTCCCGAATCGCCCAGCTGGCTTTCCTCCTTAAGGCAGGACCAGAACTCCCCGTCTCCTGGTGATCAGCCCAAAGTCATCCAGCCGGCTTTCATAGCTAAGGCAGAACTAAAACTCCCTGTCGCCTGGTCCCGAATCGCCCAGCTGGCTTTCCTCCTTAAGGCAGGACCAGAACTCCCCGTCTCCTGGTGATCGGCCCAAAGTCATCCAGCCGGCTTTCATAGCTAAGGCAGAACTAGAACTCCCTGTCGCCTGGTCCCGAATCGCCCAGCTGGCTTTCCTCCTTAAGGCAGGACCAGAACTCCCCGTCTCCTGGTGATCGGCCCAAAGTCATCCAGCCGGCTTTCATAGCTAAGGCAGAACTAGAACTCACTGTCGCCTGGTCCCGAATCGCCCAGCTGGCTTTCCTCCTTAAGGCAGGACCAGAACTCCCCATCTCCTGGTGATCAGCCCAAAGTCATCCAGCCGGCTTTCATAGCTAAGGCAGAACTAGAACTCCCTGTCACCTGGTCCCGAATCACCCAGCTGGCTTTCCTCCTTAAGGCAGGACCAGAACTCCCCATCTCCTGGTGATCAGCCCAAAGTCATCCAGCCAGCTTTCATAGCTAAGGCAGAACTAGAACTCCCTGTCGCCTGGTCCCGAATCGCCCAGCTGGCTTTCCTCCTTAAGGCAGGACCAGAACTCCCCGTCTCCTGGTGATCGGTCCAGAATCTTCCAACTGGCTTTCATGCCTAAGGCAGCACTAGAACTCACTGTCGCCTGGTGATTGGCCCAGAATCTTCCAACTGGCTTTCATGCCTAAGGCAGCACTAGAACTCCCCGTCTCCTGGTGTTGCAACAAGCAACTTCTTAACCCCTATACCATGCCATGAGAGACCCCACCTACCCACCCAGCTGGGTCTGGGTCCAAGGGGCTGGCTCACCTGCCTTCTCCCTTCCCTCCCTCCCTCCCAGGTGTGTATGTATGTGTGTGGGGAGGAGGAGAGTGAAAAGCGGCCCCACCTGTCCCTTCACGCAGAGTCAGGGTGCAGTAGCCCTCCAGCCACTGATAGGAGGGGAAGTGGTAGGTCTCCCCCAGAGGCGTCTTCACGGTGACGTAGTTGCAGAACCAGTTGTCCTTAGGGAAGAAAAGGTAGGGCTCCTTGTGAAGGTGGATGAGGACGATGGGTCCCAGGTCCTTCTCACAGGGCACGTCGTATTCGTCCACCTGGACACAAAACATTAGGCAAGGATTTAGGCAAAAGGCTGGATAAACCAATAGAGGATCTGTCTGGAAGGAAGCAGAAACTTCCTCGGCATGGGAGGGCAGTTAGCTGGTGGAACTGCCTGCCACTAGAGGTTGGGGGCGCTCCATCACAAGACGGAGGCTTTCACAGAAGAGACCGGGCAATCGGAGGTCTGGAATGGCATAGGATCTCCTGCCTCAGCAGCTGGCGGGGGGGGTGTTAGATAGAAGACCTCTTAAGGTCCCTTCCAGCTCAATTCTGATTGTATGTTTTCTGGCTGTTGGATTAAGTCTGACAAAAATTGGGTGGGTGGGTGGGGGTCTTTGTGTATGAATCTGGGCTTTTGAGGCGTCTCAGCTTCTTTGCTCTATGTTACAACTGTTGCCAATCCAACAACAGTCACAACATCCAGGTAAGCCATCTCTGTGCAAGCTTCTGTGTGCTTCTTCCTTCCTCTCTCCTTCCTTCCTCCCTGATTCCTCCCTCCTTCCTTCCTTCCTCTATCCCTTCCTCTTTCCCTTCCTCTCTCCCTCCTTCCTTCTTGTCTCTCATTCCTTCCTTCCTTCCTCCCTGATTCCTCCCTCCTTCTTTCATTCCTTCCTTTCTGATTCATACCTCCCTCTTCCTTCCTTCCTTCCTCCCTCTCTCCTTCTGACCCTCCTTCCTCCCCTTCCTCCCTCCCTCCTTCCTTCTTTCCTTCCTTCCTTTCTCTGATTCATCCCTCCGCCCTCATTCCTCTTCCCTTCCTTTCCTTCCTCCTTCCTTCCTCCCTCTCTCCTTCTGTCCCTCCTTCCTCCCTTCCTCCCTGATTCATTCCTCCTTCCTTCCTCTTCCCTTCCTCCTGATTCCTCCCCCTCTCTTTTTCCTTCCTTTCTTCCTTCCTTACACTCTGATTCATTCCTCCCTCCCTTCCTCCTTGATTTCCCCTCTCCTTCCTCCTTTCCTCTTTCCCACTCTCCCTCCCTCCCTCCCTTCCTCTCTGATTCATGCCTCCCTCTTTCCTTCCCCCTTCCTTGCTCCCTCCTCCCTCCCTCCCTCCTTCCTTCGTCTCTCCCTTCCTCCCTTCTTCCATCCCTCCTTCCTTCCTTTCTCCCTGATTCATTCCTTCTTCCTTCCTGTCTCACTTCCTTCTGTTCTTCCTTTCTCCTTCCTTCCCTCCCTCTCCCTTCTTCCTTCCTCCCTTTGACATTTCTAGGGCTGAGAGGAGGTGGCTGGCACAAGATCTCCCAGCTGACTTCATGCCCAAGGCAGGACTAGAACTCCCAAAACCTCCCACATTCCAGCCTGGTGCCTTCATGGCTACCCCAAAATGACTCCCTTGGTCTTCTACAAAGCAATTAAAATGGTTGGCTGAGTCATTTCTCCGCTGCAGGAGAAGTCTAATTCAGCCTTCGTCCCTGCATAAGACAGAAGACCTGAAAGGCATGCCTAATTCCCTCCCCCTCTTAAAAAAAAAGCTAGAAGCTTTCCTTCCCCATGGCCTCCACTCCCAAGATGATTTAGCAACTTTTAATAAGCGTCAGGGAATTACAAGGCTTCCTCCAAAATATTGGCCAATTTTCTCTCTCTAATTATAGAAGATAATGTTTGTTCTTCAGGCTTAACCTGGGAGGTCCTGGGTGCTCCCTGAGCTGGGTGGCTTTCTTGCAGGACGTTTCATGACCCAGCTAGGGAACCTCATCAGTGCCAGAAGGGTTGTTGTGGTGGTAGTGGAGGAGGAGGAGGAAGAGGAGGACTGTGGGGTCCTTGGTGCTCTCTGCTTTGATTGTTTTCTTACAGACGTTTCATGGCCCAACTGGGCAACATCATCAGTGCTAGAAGGGAGTGGGTTTGTGGAGAGGAGGAGGGGGGAGGACTGTGGGGTCTTTGATGCTCTTTGAGCTTGGCTGCTTTCTTGCAGATGTTTAACGACCCAGCCAGAGAACAGCGTCAGTGCTCCTCCACAGTGGAGGAGGAGGAGGAGGAGGAGGAGAGGAGGAGGAGAAAGAAGAAGGAGAAGAAAAGAAGGAGAAAGAGGAGGAGGAGGAGGAGGAGGAGGAGGAGGAGAGGAGGAGGAGAAAGAAGAAGGAGAGAAAAGAAGGAGAAGAGGAGGAGGAGGAGGAGGAGGAGGAGAGGAGGAGGAGAAAGAAGAAGAAGAAAAGAAGGAGAAGAGGAGGAGGAGGAGGAGGAGGAGGAGGAGGAGAGGAGGAGG
>JAUCBL010000035.1:1232086-1292086 GCA_033807585.1 Hydrophis major
GGACAGCAGTCTACATCTTCCATTTCTTCAACGGGCCTTTGAGGATGTAGGCCAGGGGTCTTCAAACTTGACAGCTCGACCAGTTATGTTAGCTCAGGAGTTCTGGGAGTTGAAGTCCACAAGTCTTAAAGCTGCCAAGTTTGAGGACCCTTTATATAGGCCTTCTAGTTCCTCTACAAACATCCCCAAAGGTTAGAAGCTAGGCTGGAATTGTCTGATGCAGGGATGGGATTCTACCACTTCGCACCTATTCTCTAGAACCGGATGTTAACATTCTAAGCAGTTCAGAGAACCGGTTGTTAGAAGAAATTACTGGGCTAATCCCATAAGGAAGGCAGGAAGGAAACATTCTGGTGTTGCTTACAGAAACTGCCTCTCCATTAACCCTTATTACATTCTTGGCAGGACTAGACTTCCTGTCTCAGGAACTTCTCTGGAGTTTTTTTTCCCCTCCTTTGCTGGTACTTTGCTTGGGTGGAGTGACCATTCAAAGTTACAAGGGCACTGAAAAAAGTGACTTATGGCCATTTTTCCCACTTACGACTGTTGCAGCATCCCCACAGTCAAGAGAGGCCAGGCGAGGAGATGCGTGCCTCGATGTGAGTGATATTGAGTTGGCCATGCTCAGCCAATAACATGACCACCAAGGCCATGTCCGCCCAGTCACATGACCACCAAGCCACGCCCCACCAACTAAGCCACGCCCACAGAGCAAGTTGTTAAAAAATTTGAATCCCACCCTTGGAAGCAGAAATAGCGTCTTGAGGACAGAGTGAACAACCACTTCTTTCAAAGAAAGTAGAAATTTTCCCCTCCCTCAAGAAGCTTTCGCCACTGTGCGGACCCAACCCACATTATCTCTGAGAGGTCTTGATCAATCAGGTGGTCCATGGATCTAGAATTAGTGGGAGACAAAAATGCCATCCTTGAGCACATGTCTACTCCCACGAGATAAAGAGGATGAATTCTGAGTGAGATCACACCTCAGTCACCTCCACAAAAACTCTACAGTCTCTGAAGATCTGAGCAATCATATCTGACGGATGGCTTGAAGAGTTGCCACACCAACCACAAGAACACCCAGATCCTGTCCAAAATTGATGGAGTTGGCCACTCGTGATCATGAGACAGTGCTTCACAAATGGGTCCATGCTTGGACAGAGTCCCCGTGTTGTCCTGTCAATCCCTTGTGGGTGACAATCACTTGTAACCCAATTTGTTGTTGTGTAACAATCCAAACTCCGAGAATTCTCTAAGCACTGGTTTTACTGGGAATTCTGGGAGTTGGTCCAACATCTGAAAGTTGATCTAATACCTACATCTGCTTGCTTCATTATGGTGGAAGGAAGAATAATCCTAGCTGTCAATCACTTGCTAGTGACAATCTCTTGTATCTTGATTCATTGTTGGGCAACCATCCGATGGGCAGACTTCAGCTCCCAGAATTCCCTAGACAGCACTGGTTTTACTGGGAATTCTGGGAGTTGAAAGTCCCACATCTGAAAGTTGACCAGGCTGGGAGAGCCAACTAGACCCCAAAAGAGGTCTTCTATGGAAGTCTACCATAACCTACTTAACCTGGGCCAAATAAACATCCCCTTGCGTTACTAACACAAACCAACATCTCTCAAGAGGTGCCAAAAAAATATAGGGAGAATAATAGACTTCTGTTCCTATCTTATGTTTTTCTCCCTAGAGGACACCATCTGCCAAGGTAACCAAAGCTATTGAGATGCTGACTCCAGGTCTAAAATCGGATTGGAATTGGTTCCAAAGCACCAGAAGGCAGGGCAGGAAACAATGGATGGAAACTAATCAAGGAGAGAAGCAATCTAGATTAAGGAGAAATTTCTTGACCCTGGTTTGTGGTGTCTTCTTCCAGAGATCTCCAATACTAGAAGACTTTCTGGCATCCATTCATACAGGCACAGTTGTAACCAAAGACACCATGACCTCCCCCATTCCAAGCAGCTACCAAGGTTTTCTTTGCGCCATTCCTCAGAGTATCTGGGATGGTCTGGTCAACGAGGACCTTCTCCTTGGGTTGAGAAGGTGACATGGGAACTGCCATGTTCACCAAAAGCAATCTCAGTGTTCCAATATTTGAGGGGCTGCCACGAAGAAGAAGGGGACAGCTTGTTTTTCAAAGCAGCTGAAGGCAAGACAAGAAGTAATGGGTGGAGAGTAACCAAGGAGACAAGCAAGAACTAAGGAGAGATTTCCTGACAGGAAGAACAATTAATCAGTGGAACAGCTTCCTTCCAGAAGTTGTGGGGGCTCCATCACTGGAGGTCTTTAAGAAGAGACTGGGCAGCCATTTTGTCTGAAATGGTCTAGGGCAGTGATGGCGAACCTTTTCCGCACCAAGTGACCAAACCCGAACATCTGTGCATGGGAGTGCAATGGAGCACCCGAAACCTGAAGGCCAACTGGCTGCCCCCCCGCATGCCTGTTTCTTGGCTGAGTTTTTTTGGGCCGTTTAGAGGCCATTTTTCAGGCCATTGTCATGCTGTTTTTCAGCCATTTTCAGGGCGTTTTCAGGCCATTTTCCAGGCTGTTTTTCGGGCCATTTTCAGGCTGTTTTTCCAGTCATTTTTCAGGCCATTTTCAGGTTGTTTTTTGGCTATTTTGGGGGTGTTTTTTGGACCATTTTCAGGCCATTTTTCAGGCTGTTTTTCAGGCCATTTTTGCACTGTTTCAGACTGTTTTTTGAGGTATTTGGGGGGCATTTTTTCAGGCCATTTTCAGGTTGTTTTTTGGCCATTTTTGAGCCATTTTAAAGCTGTTCTTCTGGCTGTTTTTCAGTCCATTTTCAGGCTGTTTTTCGGGCATTTTGGGGCCATTTTCCAGGCCATTTAGGGGGTGTTTTCAGGCTGTTTTTTGAGCCATTTTGGGGGCATTTTGCAGTCTATTTTCAGGTTGTTTTTTTGGCCAGTATTGAGCCATTTTTAAAGCTGTTCTTCAAGCTGTTTTTTGGTCCATTTTTGGGATGTTTTTCGGTCCATTTTCAGGCTGTTTTTCAGACCATTTTCGGGCTGTTTATGGGG
This sequence comes from Hydrophis major, assembly GCA_033807585.1. Lineage (NCBI taxonomy): Eukaryota > Metazoa > Chordata > Lepidosauria > Squamata > Elapidae > Hydrophis > Hydrophis major. Next base: position 1,235,134 of record JAUCBL010000035.1, read on the forward strand.
GTTTTTTAGAACACCAGCTAGCGATGGCACGCATGCCCACAGAGATGGCTTTGCGTGACACCTCTGGCACCTGTGCCATAGGTGCGCCATCAGGGACTAGAGGGTTGGACTAGAAGACCTCCAAGGTCCCTTCCAACTCTGTTAATCTGTTCATGGCAAGGGTAATATTCCCCCAACACCAGCTTGCATCGCCTATGTCCCAAGACAAAAACCAGATCTAGGGCCTACCCTGCCCCCTGAAAGACCCCCCCCCTCCAACCCTCCATAACCCTATCATGGTTGCCTAGGCCACATTCAGCTAGAGCCATTTAAAATTCTGCTTTAAGAAGCAACATAACTCTTGCCCCAGCCATTCTTCTGGAAAGCCTGCCTCATCCAAAGACAGACTACATCTCCCATTGTCCACAACCAGTCCTGGCAGGAGGGAAACTCCTGAGGTCCAGGTTTGCCATTCATTTTTTTTTCAGTTTTGCACACACACACACACACACACACACACAGCAGAAACGTGTGAGGCCCTTCCTCTTGCTGGAATGAAACCTGGGGCTATTTGGTGCCAAGCTATTGTGTTGGTGGGCATTGGGATGGGGCAACCTTTGTTTTTCATTCCACCTGAAATAAAATCCTGGCTCAGCTGAAAGGCTCAACTGCCACCGGAAAAATCCATTGTTTTAATCCTTTAATTAGTTTAAAAGCCTGGTGACTGACAGGGCAGATGAAAGGTTTGCAGCTCTGAACGGCAGAGATTCTAAATGGGGGTTTATGGAGGGGATTTTAAATTTTGTTAAAGGAAAATCCCCCAAGGCTCCGTGGAACAAATGTATTGCTGAGGTGGATTGGGTTAAGCTCTCGAAATGGATGCCTTAAGAGTATAAAGAGGAGGAGGACGTGGAGAGGAGGAGGAGAAAAGGAGAAGGGATAGAAGAGAAGGAAAAGGAGAGGAAGATGGATGGAGGAGGAGATGGGAAGGCGATTGAGAAAGAGGAGAAGGAGAGGAGGATGGATGATGGAGGAGGAGGAGAAGGAGAAGAGAAGGAATGGAGGAGGAGGAGGAGGAAAAAGAGGAGAGATGGAGGAGATGAGATGAAGAAAAGGAGACAGGGTGGAGAAAGGAGGAGAAGGAATGGGGGAGGAGGAAGAGGAGGAGAAAAGGAGAAGGGATAGAAGAGAAGGAGAAGGAGAAGGAGAGGAAGATGGATGGAGGAGGAGGAGAAGGAGATGGGAAGGTGATTGAGAAAAAGAAGGAAAAGGAGAGGAGGAGGAATGAAGGAGGAGGAAAAAGAGGAGAAATGGAGGAGATGAGATGAAGAAAAGGAGACAGGAAGGAGGTGGAGAAAGGAGGAAAAGGAATGGAGGAGGAGGAGGAGGAGGAGGAGGAGGAGGAGGAGGAGGAGGAGGAGGAGGAGAGGAGGAGGAATGGAAGAAGGAGGAGGAGGAAGAGGAAAGAGGAAGGGAAGGGTCTGGCTGGGGAATTCTGGGAGTTGAAGTCCATAAGTCTTAAAAGTTGCCACTGTTGGACAGCCCTAAATTATTTAAGGACCTTCAGCATTCGGACTAAGCACTGAAGCTTAACCAGGGGCTCTTAGGAAACCTTCAATGAACTTCTTTGAGGACCATGCTGAGTAGATTCCAAGACCAGATTTTCTGAGCTAAGCTACACACACACACTGTCAACCCAGCTAAATGTTACACATCATCTTCCAGAAGAGTAAAATAATTATGACGCCCCCAGAATTCAACAATAAACCAGCCACACCTGGCCAAATGTTCTTTGGACCAACAATGGACACGAGACCAAAAAACCCATCCGGAATGAATTATTCGGTAGGTTTGTGAATCAACCGTTCACCAACATACCTCCATCTTATCTGAGTTTAGTATCAATTTATGTAATGTGATTCCAGGCATTTCCAATTTCTAGACACCTACATCTGCTTTCTTCCTAGCTGTCAATCACTTGCTTCGTGACAATCTCTGTAATCTGATTTGTTGTTGGGCAACCATCTGATGGGCAGACCAGCTCCCAGAATTCCCTAGACAGCACTGGTTTTAATAATAATAATAATAATAATAATAATAATAATAATAATAATAATAATAATAATAATAATAATAATAATAATAATAATAAATCAGTGGTTCCCTGGGGGGGCGGTGGGATGCCTTAGGGGGGCGCTAAGAGGCGCCAGGCGGGGAGCTGGAGGTGGCCCCCTCGCAGGGCGCAATCCGGCGTGGGATTCTGGTAAAACGAGCCCCTGCCTAGCTCTACTCCTGTCCACCCACTCCTTCGTTCCCTGGCCAGTCAGTCCATATTACGCATACACGACATCGGCATGCACGACAGCGCATGCACGATAATCGCTGACGGCCACAGGGGCGCGTTGAGAAGCAGAGCAAGCGAAGTCGGAGGTTGGTAGTTTTTGCTCCAAAAACCACCCAGACATGCGGCGGCTGGAAGCTTTTTTTTGCAGGCACAGGGAATCAGCGCAGCTCAGCGCTGCAGGCGGGATTCTCCCTTCCCATCTCGGAAGGCTGCCTGCACCGAGCCGCAACAGGTCCCCCACCTGGGCCGGATCAAGCCGGCTGCAAGGAAATCTCCCGGCGGCTGACGGGATGGAGCCGCGGCGGGGCGGTTCTCCCGGCCCGCCGCTACCTCCAGCTCACCCAAGCAAGCTAAATAAGTGACGCCCAGAGCCTTGCAAAGAGAGAGATGGAAAGCCGAACTTCTACCCTCAAATTAGGCCACGCCCACAGAAATTTTAATCCCATCCCTGGGTGGGGGGGCACCAAGGATGAGTTTGTAGCACCAAGGGGGCGGTGGACTGAAAAAGTCCGGGAACCACTGCTATATACTATATGTATATATAGATTATGCCATAATAAACATTTGACCTCTTTATATTGGTTATGGGGTAGCATTTCTACATTCCAGAGACTCCAAGGTTATTCCTCGCTATCACTTCGGCCAAAGAATTAAAGAAAACCTTCTCTGGGTTAATAAGGAACCAGCTACAGGAAATCCCCAACTTATGACAGTTCGTTTAGTGACCACATTTACAATGGTGCTGAAAGAAACAGACTTATGGTTGTGTTTCGCACTCAAGACCATTGCAGCATCCCTACGTACATGTGATCCAAATTGGGACGCTTGGTAAAACCACTTCGTACTTAATGACAGTTGAGCATGGGGAGGCCGGATTCGCTTAATGACCATGTCACTAATTAAACAACTGCAGTGATTCCCTTCCCCATGGTGACAAGGAATTCCCTTCCCCATAGTGGCCATACAAGGGGGCAAAACTTTACTTGACAAATGTCTCGCTTAGCAGCATACAATTCTGGTCATAAATTGAGGAGTGCTTCTAATCCCTGAGCCTTCTCCTTGATCTCAGTACCAAGGAGGGACACGAGTTGGCCACAGTGATGGAAATGTCTTGATCATAACCTCAACCTGGATTTGAAGGAGCTTCTCTTAATCCCACCCACAAATAGTCATCCAGGTCCATCCCATGGTTGAAGCTTGGTAGACGTGAACAATGTCATAAATATTTTGGATGGATGACTGACGTGTCACTTCTGTCCGGAACTCCTTCACAGCCAGGGAGGATTCAGGTGGACAGCAAAGTTGGGAAGATGACATAAAGTGAACCTTGATCCCAAGAGGTTTTCCCTTGGACATGGTCACTATCTAAGAACTTGATGTTCCTTAAGGGACCGTACAACTCCTTGCATCATGTGAAAAGCATCCCAGATGAATGGTGGGTTCCACACCATCAGAGAGGGATTCAGTCTGGCCAATCATCTTTTCCACCTCAAAGCTCCCACCTTCCACTATTTATTTAAAAGGGATGTATGTATGTATGGAGTATGGAGGTATTGAAGAATGGAGTATGGAAGTATGGATCATTGGAGGTATGGAGTATGGAGTGTGAAAATATGGAGGTATGGAGTATGGTGGTATGGAGGTATGGATCTTTGGAGGTATGGAGGTATAGAGGTAAGGAATATGGAGGTATTGAAGAATGGAGTATGGGGGTATGGATCATTGGAGGTATGGAGTATGAAAATATGGAGTTATAGAGGTGTGGAGTATGGTGGTATGGAGGTATGGCGGTATAGAGGTATGAAATATGGAGTATGGAGGTATGGAATATGGAGGTATGCAGTATGTGGTGTATAGGTATGTATGTATAGAGGTATGGAATATGGAGGTATGGACATATGGAATATGAAAATATGGAGGTATGGAGTGTGGAGGTATGGAGTATGGTGGTATAGAGGTATGGAATATGGAGGTATAGAGTATGAAAATATGAAGGTTATGGAGTATGGTGGTATGGAGGTATCAAATATGGAAGTATGAAGGTATGGAAGTATGGAGGATGAAAATATGGAGGTATGGAGTGTGGAGATATGGAATATGGAGGTATGGAATTTTATTTATTTATTTATTTGATTTGTCAGTCGCTTACAAGATAATAGGTATAAATATAAACATGGTTATGAATACATGAAATGGATACATATAAGAAAAATAAAAAGAAATAATAGGACAGGGACGGTAGGCACATTGGTGCGCTTATGCATGCCCCCTAAGACCTCTAAGGAAAGAGGTGAGGTCAATAGTAGCCAGTCTAAGATTAAAGTTTTTGGGGTTTGGGAAAGAAATCACAGGTAGAGTATTCCAGACATTGACCACTCTGTTGTTGAAGTCGTATTTTCTGCAATCACGTTTGGTATGAAGGTATGGAGTATGAAAATGGGGAGGTATGGAGTGTGGAGGTATGGAAGTATGGAGTGTGGAGGTATGGAGGTATGTTTCCCTAGAGGTATGGAGTTTGGTGGTTTAGAGGTTTGGAATATGGAGGTATGGAGTATGAAAATATGGAGGTTGTGGAGTGTGGAGGTATGGTGATATAGAGGTATGTATGTATAGAGAATGGAGTATGGTGGTATGGAGGTATGTATCTATAGAGGTATGGAGTATGGTGGTATAGAGGTATGGAATATGGAGGTATGGAGTATGAAAATATGGAGGTATGGAGTTATGGAGTGTGAAGGTATGGAGGCATGTATGTATAGAGGTATGGAGGTATGGTGGTATAGATGTATAGAGGTATGGTGTATGGTGATATGGAGTATGGAGGTATGAGTGGTATGTATGGAGGTATGGAGGTATGTATATAGCATGTGTATATGTGTGTTGTGTATGTGTACAGGTAGATATATACTTTCTTTTGAGAGCCGGCAACAGAATTTCATTGTGAATGTGTGCCAATGTGCTCACAATAGAAAAAAAAAAAAAGACAATAAGTTTGGATTCAATCTCTATGGGGATTTGATCCCCAGCCGTTCAGATGTTTGAGAAATGGATCCGTCAATATCTGATGTGGAGTGTCACAGAAAGCCCCCCCCCCCAAATGCAGAGGTTCCTCTATTGGTCCAACCGCAACCCCTCCCAGATCCATGGATGGATCAACCCAAGTAGAGAGAGCTTCAGAAAGCTCCAAGATAACAGATGACAGATAATCAGAGTTGGAAGGGACCTTGTAGGTCATCTAGTCCAACCCCAAGTGGGAGACCCTACACCATTTCTTTCAAATGGCAGTCCAATCTCTTCTTGAAGGTCTCAAGTGATGGTGCTCCCTACAACTTCCAAAGGCAACATCTGTTCTATGGGTTGATTGTTCTCACTGTCAGAAAGTTTCTCCTTATTTCCAGGTTGAATCTCTCCTTGTTCAGTTTCCATTATTCCTTCTCTGGCCTTCAAAGGTGCTTTAGAAAATAGCTTGACCTTTTTCCTCCTCGCTGGGGCAGCCCCTCAAATATTGGAAGACTGCTCTCATGTCTCCCCTGGTCCCAAGTCAGTTGAAGTCTACTCAATCCTTGGTTCCTCCAAGTCTACCATTATACATCCAAATTGAACTGTGTTGTTTCTCCGTGTTGTATAATTTGTGACATTCAGAGTGACAATAAAGTTCTAAGTCTAAGACTAAGATCATCTCAGCCAGTTTGGCAAAGAAGAGACTGGGAGAAGTGGTGACACCAGACCTACAATATCCTTATCTTCTCTAGTGTGATGGAAAGAAGGAACAGGGATGACATGATAGCAATATTCCAGTATTTGAGCGGCTATTCTCCAAAACATCTGAAAGCAGGACAAGAAGCAATGGATGGAAGCTATCAAGGAGAGAAGCAACCTGGAATTCAGGAGAAACTTCCTAACAGTGAGGAAAATTAACCAGTGGAACAGCTTGCCACCAGAAGTTGAGGGTGCCCTGGATACTTTGAAGACAAGATTGGCCAACCATTTGTCTGAAATGTGTTTGAGATGGTATAGGTTCTCTTGCTTGAGTGGAGAGTTGGACTAGAAGGCCTCCAAGGTCCCTTCCAACTCTATTCTATTCTGCTTTATTCTGAGATAGCATAAGCAGGGGTCTTCAAACTTGACAGCTTTACGACTTGTGGACTTCAACTCCCAGAATTCCTCCTCCATTCATGTTGGCTCAGGAATTCTGGGAGTTGAAGTCCACAAGTCTTAAACTTGCCAAGTTTGAAGACCCTTGGTATAGGAGGTTGACTAGGGTTGGAATAGAAGACTTCCAAGGTCCCTTCCAACTGTGTTATTCTGTTGTCTCTGTGGACCAAAATCTATTCCAAGAAGTAAGGTATCACCTCCCAACTTCCATCTCTTGGGACTCGAACCCAAATCTTACCGATCCTTGACAGCAGGTCATCCCAAACTGGTTCAGATATTTCTTGGGGCTTTCTCCGTTGGTGCCCACCAAGGCTATGGAGATCAAATCGAACGTCCCGGTTAAAAGGCCTTGCCCCGTAGTCACTTGAACTTTGTAGATCACCAGTTGGCTGGGCTGGTTCTGAGATCCGTTCTGCTCCATCCTGCTGATGGGATTGAGAAGGAGAAGGAGAGAAGAACGTTGCCTTTCGAGGATGAAGATGGATTGAGAAGAAATGAATTGCTTCTGAACCGGCTTTTCTCCACTTTGTGAGTTACACCCAGATGCCTCCAAGCCAACTCAGAGGATGGGCTGTCCTCCACCTTCTGTTCCTCCTCCTCTCCAATTCTTCTTCCACTCCTCTTCTCCTTCTCCTTCTTCTTCTTCCATAAATCTTGACCCAGGAGCATAACTGAGGTCCTTCCTCACCAGTGGGAAACTTGGCAAGCCAAAAGAGGAAAACTAAGTTGACCACCTCTGCCTCCATGGTGGATCAGAACATCAATGCATCAGCAAGGAGATGTTGATCAGTAGAGATCCATCCAAGACAACCTACAAGGTTGAAGAAACAAATAGATCAGTGATGGTGAACCTTTTCGGCACCGAGTAACCAAACCAGAACATGCATGCATGCGCTTTTGAGCACCAGAAACCTGAAGACCAGCTGGTGGGCACATGCATGCCTGTGTTTTGGTCAATGGGGGGGGGCATTTTCAGGCCGCTTTTCAGGCTGTTTTCAAGCCATTTTTTGGCTGTTTTCTGGGCCATTTTCCAGGCTGTTTTAAGGCCGTTTTTCAGATCCTTTTCCGGCCATTTTCACTCAATTTTTCTGGCTGTTTTCAGGCCACTTTCTAGACCATTTTTCAGGCCATTTTCCGGGCCGTTTTTCCAGCCATTTTTCAGGCCATTTTGGGGGCATTATCAGGCCATTTTCTAGCCATTTTTCAGTCCGTTTTTGGGGCCGTAATCAAGCCATTTTCAGGCCATTGGGGGGGGGGCATTTCTGGGCCATTTTCAGGACATGTTTCTGGCCATTTTCCTGCCATTTTATGGGCTGTTTTCAGGCCGTTCTTCAGTGAAGAATGCCTGTGAAGACCAGCTGGCAATGGCATACATGCCCCCAGAGAGGGCTTTGTGTGCCACCTCGGGCACACATGCCATAGATTGGCCATCATGGAGATAGATGGGTAGGTGAGGAAGGGAATACAGGTAGTTCTCAATTCACAACTATTCAATTTGTCACTGTTCAAAGTTGAAAATGACTCATTTTTATAATGGGAGCAGCGTCTTGGGAATCGCCTGATATTGTTTGGCAGCCTTCTGAACAGCAAAGTCAACGGATTCACTTAATGACTATGTTGGTAACTCAGTGGCAAGGAAGATCATAAAGCAGGGCAAAATTCACTTAGCCACAGAAATCTAGGGCTCCGTTTGTGGCTGTTAGTCAAGGACTACCTATATCCATCACTAAAAAAAATCTGATAGGGTAGAAATTTAGGGGAGGTTAAAAAGAAGGATGACAAAGCCCATTCAGCTTCGGCTGGCTGATGGGTGGGATTGCTGCTTCTCCAACCTTACAGCTGTCACTTCCGTTTTGATTTATTTTATTGATTTATCTAGGTGATATACAATGCTCAGTTTAAAAAGAGCAATAAATGTTTTTTTTTTAAAAAAAAACTGTCACAATTTAAAATAATAATCATAGATTATTGTCTTTTGGGACCCCCCCCCCATTCTATTCCATTCTATTCTATTTTCTATTAATTCTATTCTCATTCTATTCTGCTCTATTCTATTCCATTCTATTTTTCTATTTTATTCTATTCTATTCTCTATTAATTCTATTCTATTCCATTCTGTTCCATTCCATTCTATTCTTTTCTATTAATTCTGTTCTTTCTATTGTATTCTATTTTATTCTATTCCATTCCATTCCATTTTTCTATTCCATTCAATTCTATTGTATTCTATTCCATCTCATTCCATTCCATTTTGCTTTGCTTTGCTTTGCTTTTCTATTCTATTCTATTCTATTCTATTCTATTCTATTCTATTCTATTCTATTCTAATTATATTCTCCATTAATTCTATTCTAGTCTTTCTATTCTATTCCATTCCATTTTATTCCATTTCATTCCATTCCATTTTTCTATTTTATTCTACTCTAATTCAAATTATATTCTCTATTAATTCTATTCCATTCCACTATTCCATTCCATTTTTCTGTTCAATTCCATTCTATTCCATTTTTTCTATTCTATTTTCTATTCTATTCTGTTCTATTCTATTTCATTCCATTTTTCTATTTTATTCTATTCTTTGTTTTATTCTCTATTAATTCTATTTTACTCTATTCTGTTCCATTCCATTTCGTTCTATTTTATTGTATTCTCTATTAATTCTATTATATTCCATTCTGTTCCATTCCATTCTATTCTATTCTAAATGTATTTTATTTTAATGTAATTATTTGCTTTCTACTTAGCTTCCCCATTGTTTTGGCTTGTCAGAAGTTCACAAAAGAGGAATCGTGTGACTCTGGGAAACTGCAACCGTCATAAGTACATGCCAGTTGCCAAGTCTCTGAATTTTGATCCTGCGATCGTGGAGAATGCTGCAAGGATCAAGTGTGAAAGTTGGCCCCTCAGTTCCTTTTTTCCCATGTGCTTTAAATGATCCCTAAATGAACAGACTGCCTGTTGCTGAACAGAAGCTAGACATAATGATCTTCTCTGTCTCGCTTCTGGCTCAAAGCATTATTGCCCTTGTTCATTGTTCATGGGCAAATCATAAATAATCTTCTTTAATTGTCCACGGATGCCATATCCATTCAGCCTGTTCTGCTACCTGTCCTGAAATTGGATTTAATTTGTTTAATAATTTAATTGAGTAATGATATCAAAGAACGAATGAGCTTTTATGGGCAACATCTAGGTCACGAGTCTTGTGTTTTTTCCCGCTGTGACAGGAAAACCTGTTTTCTTCCCTCTAAATGCGAACAAACAAACCAGAAATAAATTGGTTTCTCTCTTCCATTATTCTGCTCCTCCTTTGGGAGGGGCAGTCCTCGCTTAGCGACCATTCGAAGTTACAATGGCAACAAAAAAAAGCGGTGTGCCACCAGCCTTCACGCTTAGAACCACAGCAGCATACCCCAAGATCCTGTGGGATCAACAATTGGTGGCATAGATTTAAAAAAATGGATGGGAATCACGGGATCCTCCTTTCCTAGCCGGCTTCCCATAATGAGGGAAGCTGGATTTGTTTAATGACCGCCTGAGTCACTGAAGAACTGCAGGGATTGGCTGAAGGACTAGACACAAACACAAGGCATAATTCATTTATCAACCTCTTTGCTTAATAGGACAAAATTTCGGGTCACAAATTGTAGGCGGAATAGGATCTTGGACACCATGCTAATAGTCCCTTCCCTCAGTCCATCCTTGTCTCCTGCTTGAGCAGCGGGGGCTGGACTAGAGGACCTCCAAGGTCCCTCACGGCTCTATTCTGATGAATCTGATTCTGACCAAGCCACGCAGAATTTCTTTGGGACAGGGCAGGAAACAGTGGTGAAGGCACAGTCACATTCTCACCAGCCTGACTCTCTGACTCAGTGGCCTTTCCTTTGGGAGCTGCTCAGCATGGCTGGCATAGTTTAACCTCAGAAGCATCTCCAAATTGACCAGTGACTTCAAAGGATGGGTGTTTGGATGGTTTATGGCAGTCACGTCTTCCTTCTGAGCCCGGGGCGTGATCTGGCTGAGCTGGACCAAACCTGGGACCTTCTCAAAAAACAAACAAACAAAAAAAAAAAAACACCTGGGAATGAAAATGGGACATCTTGTTCTTGGGCCAATCTCAATCAGCACACAGCCGGAAGGGACCTTGGAGGTCTTCTAGTCCAACCTCTCAAGTAGGAGACCCTATACCATTTTAGAATTAGAATCCGATGACGTTTCGCTTCTCCTGCGGGAAGATTCTCCAAGAAGATGAGAAGTGACACGTCTTCAAAGAAAAACGAGAAAGTCCAGTTGCCTCTTGGGGGGGAAAGCACCTTTGGGGCTCCAGGCATGGAGCATCCTCCACTTCTCTTTCCCCTGGTTCATCATCCTCACAGTCAGGAAGTTTCTCCTTAAATTCCAGATTGCCTCTCTGCTTGTTTCCATATGTTGTTTCTTAATAGCAGAATAACTGAGTTGGAAGGGACCTTGTAGGTCATCTAGTCCAGCCCCCCACCCCACCCAAGCAGAAGACCCTACACCATTTCTGACAGAGGGCAGTCCAATCTCTTCTTGAAAGCCTCCAGGGATGAAGCTCCCACAACTTCCAGAGGCAACTTCTGTTCCATTGGTTGATTGTTCTCACTGTCAGAAAGTTTCTCCTTATTTCCAGGTTGAATCTCTCTTTGATCAGTTTCCATCCATTATTCCCTGTCTGGCCTTCAGGTGCTTTGGAAAATAGCTTGACCCCCCTCCTCCTCTCTGGGGCAGCCCCTCAAATACTCGAAGACTGCTATCATGTCCCACCTAGTCTTCTTTTCTCTAGACTAGCCAAACCCAAATCTCGCAAACGTTCTTCATATATTGTAGTCCCCAGGCCTTTTAATCCTCTTAGTTGCCCTTCTCTGAACTTTTTCCAAAGTCTCAACATCTTGTGTGTATGTAACGTGGTGACCAAAACTGGGTGCAGGATTCCAGCTGTGTGGCCTTACTAATGCTTTACAAAATGGTACTAATCTTTCATATGATTTTGATTCTCTGCCTCTGTTTATACAACCCAGGATCGGATTTGGGGTTTTTTGGCTGCTGCTACACATACAGCTGGCTTGTTTTAAATGCCGTTTGGGGTGGGGAGGGAAATAAGTGAGAATACAGAAGAGGTTTTCCAATGAGAGACAAAACAACATGTACAGAAAATGATAACAGATAATCAGAGTTGGAAGGGACCTTGTAGGTCATCTAGTCCAACCCCCCTGTCCAAGCACAAGACCCTATACTATTTTTGACAGGTGGGCAGTCCAGTCTCTTCTCAAAAGCCTCCAGGGATGAAGCTCCCATAACTTCCGAGGGCAACTTCCGTTCCATCGGTTGATGGTTCTCCCTGTCAGAAAGTTTCTCCTTATTTCTAGGTTGAATCTCTCCTTGATCAGTTTCCATCCATTATTCCTTACAAAGGCCTTTGGATACTTTGGAAAATAGCTTGAATGGACGTAACCCTCAACTTATAACTGTGCGTTCAGCAGCTGTTTGAAGCTCTGATAGCGTGGGGAAAAAAGTTTCCACTGTTAAGCATAACGGCCATCAAATGAGTTGCCACTTTATTTATTTAAGCAAATTCCTACAGATTTTTATCAAGGCATGCCAGCCTGAAATGCAATTAGAGCAAAGAACATTCCTTGATGTATGACCATTGGCAGGGATGGGATTCAAAAATCCCAGCAACCCTTCACTGCCTAGTTGCTGGGTGGGTGTGACCTACCGGAACTCTGGGAGGGCTGTTTTTTCCTTCCCCAGGGTCCGGAGGATTCCCTCAGGCCTCCAGGAGGATGAAAATGGCCTCCCCTGGGCTCCAGAGGCCCGCCAGAAGCCTGAAGCAGGCCCGTTTACGGACTTCTGGAAGGCCCATTTTCCCCCTCCCAGAGCCTCTGGGTGAGCCCTGCCTCAAAAATGGGCCAAATGGAGACTCCTAGGAGGGGAGGGGCTGGGTACACGGGGCCAGGTGGTCTGTTAAAATACTGATTCGGTGAACCAGATGCAAATTTAACAGCTAGTTCGCCCAAACTGGTCCAAACCGGTCAAATTTCACTGCCTGACCGTTGGTTTAGTGGTTGTTCAAACTTACAAAGGGCACGGCAGAAAAGTTTCAGTGCTTTAAAAAAGCCACGCCTGATTTCACAACCTTCCCCCCCACACACACACACGGTTGGGAAAAAGGTCTAAAGCTCTATAAAGCCTCAGTAAGGCTACACCTAAAGTACTGCATCCCATTTTGGTCACCACACTATAAAAAGATGTTGAGAGTCGTAAAAAAAAGTGCAGAGAAGAGCAACCAGGGTGATGAGGGAACTGGAGGCTAAAATATACGATGAACGGTTGCAGGAACTGGGCCTGGCTACTCCAGAGAAGGACCAGGGGAGACAGGATAACAATAGTCCAATATTTGAGGGGGGGGGTTGGACTAAATAACCTATAAGGTCCCTTCCATCTCTGTTAATCAGATTAGATTTTAATGAACAAAAAGACCAGGGGAGACATATTTGAAGATTTGCCACAGAGAGGAAGCAGCTATTTTCCAAAGCACCTGAAGGCCGGACAAGGAATAATGGATGGAAACTGAACAAGGAGAGATTCAACCTGGAAATAAGGAGAAACTTTCTGACAGGGAGAACCATCAACCGAATGAAACAGGAGTTGCCTTCAGAAGTTGTGGGAGCTTCATTCCTGGAGGCTTTCAAGAAGAGATTGGACTCCCATCTGTCAAAAATGATGTAGGGTTTCCTGCTTGGACAGAGGGTTGGACTAGATGACCTACAAAGTCCCTTCCAATACTGATTATCTGTCTGTCTAATAGTTGTTATGTGTCATTTTTTTTCACACCAACCTGAACAACAATGAGGTGGAAGAACATTCTACACAGGAAGTCCTCAACTTCCGATGGGCACAATTTTAGGGTCTTTTTTGGGGGGGGGGATCAGAGGCAAATAAACAAGGAATACGATTTCCTCCACTGATTTTCTTTGGCTGGCTGGGAAAGTTGAATGTCCGTTGCTAAGCAAGGCCATTGTTAACGTATTTTCAAACGGTTATAAGTTGAGAACTGTGTTTTTTAAAAATAGAGTTTGTATTGTCCTCAAAGCCCAGAAGGTTAAAAACAACCCAGCACTGCAGAGGAGGTGGTGGTAATAGACAAATTCCTGATGCAAATGGATTGCAAGACGGGAAGTGATCCCACGCTCCCTTGTCAAGAGAGGTCCTTGCGACAACACAGCTTGTGCAATTGTCTCACCATTACAGGCAACTCAGTGCACTTGGTTGTGACACTAGCTGGGTTGCAGCAAAGCTGTGTTGGCCTGTAAAAAGGATGTTGGAAGTGTATATAAGGAGTCTCACGGGTTCTTTATGAAGAGGTCTTTTTTTTTCTCAACCTTTAAAGACTCGTGGACTTCAACTCCCACAATTCCCCAGCCAGCTATTTTTCTCTCTCACATTTTGCTGAAGTCAAGTTATATTATGTTTACTGCATACCCACTATCTATGAAGAAAGTTACCCTCTATGGCTGGCTGGGGAATTCTGGGAGTTGAAGTCCACCCATCTTAAAGTGGCCCAGGTTGGAGACTCTGATTTAGTACTTATGGACTTCAACTCCCAGAATTCCCCAGCCAGCTCTTTTTTTCAATTTGCTAAAGTCAAGATATATTATGTTTATTGCTTACCCACCATCTATTGAGAAAGTTATCCTATATGACTGGCTGGGGAATTCTGGGAGTTGAAGTCCACAAGTCTCAAAGCTGCCAAGGTCAATAAACACGGATTTAACCTGTACAGCTAATCCTCGATTTATGACTGCAATTGAGCCCAGAATTTCTTTTGCTTAAATGAAAAATTTGTTGAGTTTCACCCCGCTTGATGACCTTTCCTGCCATAGTTGTTAAGTGAATCACAACAGTCATTCAGGGAGTCCCACAGTTGTTAAGCGAATCTGGCTTCCCCGCGGATGCTGCTCGTCAGAAGGCCACAAAAAGGGATCACGTGACCACTGTGACCATCATAAATGCGAACCAGTTGACAGGTGTCTGAATTTTCATCGTGATGGTGAGGATGTTGTAGGTGTAAGTCATAAGTCACCATTTTCAGGGATGCTATAACTCTGAATGGTCATTAAATGGACAGTTATAAGTTGAGGACTACCTATAAGGAAATTTCCAATAACTATCCTGTTTCTGACAAAATACGACCTACCCTGAAAGTAAGTCCTAGCTTGATTTTTGCATATGTGCCCAATATAAGCCCTACCTCCAAAATAAGCCCTAATTAAGATCCCATCCACTCCTGAGTGGAGGGGTAAAGATTAAGCTAGGATGGGGATGGAGGGTGGTGGAGCTGCCCTACTTCTTTCCTTTGGATAGTTGTAGCCAGGCCTCACACACCCTGACACCTGCCTTGCTGGCCCATTTCTTCTGCAGCCAGCAAGGCAGGTGTCAGGGTATTTCCTGAAGGCCTCTGGAACTGATCACAAAGCTCTGGATCAACCTGGAACTGTTATCAGCTGCAGAGGCCTTTGACAGTGAAAAGGAGGCCAGGGGCGATATGCACAAGTAAGGTTAGTCAGTGGATGACATCCCCTGAAAATAAGACCTGGTGCCTTTTGTAGTGGCTAAAAAAATATATATAAGACAGGGTCTTATTTTGGGGGAAATACGGTATATAAAATATAAAAATTAAAACTCCAGGAGAAATTTAAAACACTTAGCTGAGCTTAGTGGCTTGTCTGGACATTGTATCTTAATTTAATCAGTGTATTTTAATTTCTATTTCCTTATCTAGGAAAGTGGTGATTATCTAAGCTTTTGAGTAAACGCCGTATAATGCATTGAATATACTCGCGGTTATCCTTTCTGGAACTCCTTTATTTTGAAAAAAAAAAATAATTTAAACTAGTTGACTCAAAAAGAGGTTAGCAAAGTTAATTCTCCTTCAGCGGAAATCTTGAAACAGAAGCAAAAAATTTCAGCCGATCCTAAACTGAGCAGGGGTGGGATAGATGACCTCTGGAATCTTGTCCAACTCTGGGAGCCTAGTGTCAAAGAACCATTTTCCTAATGGGGGGAACTAGAGGTCACAAGAGGGTTTTTTTTTTTTTTTTGGTTTTTGGGATCACCTTTAAGAAGTTTAACTTTGTGTTTTCGCCCAAGGAAATCGGATTTTTGAATCGTCGGTGATAAAATGCTATAAATTCTAATTATGACACGCACACACACACACACACACCAAAAAATTCACAACTTGAAATTCTTCCATTTTTTTTCAGCAACTTGGGATAGTTTTATTCTCGGTTAGATTTCAGATATCTAGAAAGGAATCTAGGGTGGTCTTCCTAAATTTCGTGGCCTCCAGATCAGTGGCTGGCTGGTGGACACCCCGGGTGGGAATTCTCAAACCTGCAACCCTAAACCTTCTGAAAGGCTGAACTAAGGATCAAGAGGAGGGTCGTATTTGTTTTCCACTGCCCCCTCCCAACTCCAGGATTTATCCAAAATTCCCATTGCTAAGCGTGGTGCTTATTAAGTGAATCACACCTTTTTTTCTTTTTGCCACAGTTGTTAAGTGAATCATACCATCATTAAACGGTTTCCCCTCTGACTTTGGCTCAGGGGTCGACAACCTGCGACTCTGGAGCCGCATGTGGCTCTTTCATTTTTTGTGGCTCCTGGTGGGTTTTTTTTTCCTGTGGGAAACGGATCCAAATGGCTCTTTTGATTGTTTATTCAAATTGCCGATCCCCTGCTTTGGCTTGTCCAAAGCCAGCTGGGAAAGGTCTCAAAAGGTGATCCGATGACCTGGGAAAATGTGGCAACCATGATCAATACATGCCGGTTGCTGAGTGCCTCAATTTTGATCACGTGACCATGGTCATAAGTGCAAGGACTGGTCGAAAGTCACTTTTTTCCAGTGCCGTTGCAACATCAAATGGTTGCTAAATAAGCAGCGGTAAGTATAAAGGGCAAAAATATGAAGCTTTTAGACTTTCAAGAGAGGCGCTGTATCTGGCCCGGGGCCAGATGGCTGGGATCCCATCAGATCCAGTCTGAGAAAATGCTAATTTCTCCGCCTTTGTGGATGAGACATACACACCGGTGGCCATGTGAAAACATTCCGGTCTCCACCTGAAATTTCCTCTAGAATCCACCTGCTCTTGTGAGCGTGCCCGCCCTCTCATCGCCGGGTGGCTTGTGAAACATGGCGTGATCTCCTGGTGGCCATCTTTCCCCAGAGGAGAAAAATGTATGACTCATCAGCTGGGAAGAAAAGGCAGCAGAATCTGGCAAAAGAGGTGGGCAGCTCCCTGGACATTCGCTCCAGAGACCCGGCTTTCTTTGGGAATTTTAAAATATTAAACACTAAAAACACTGCAAACCATTGTTTTTCAATGTTGGTAACTTTAAGGTGGCTGGACTTCAGCTCCTAGAATTCCTCAGCCAACATGGCTGCCTAGGGGATTCTGGGAGTTGAAGTCCAAGCATCTTAAAGTTGCCAAGATTAAAAAACACTGCTGTGAACCATGATTTTTCAAAGTTGGTAACTCTTGATTGGACTTCAACTCCCAGAATTCCCTAGTCAGCCATGTTGGCTGAGGAATTTTGGGAGATGAAGTCCAACCATCTTGAAGTTGCCAAGGTTGAAAAACACTGCCGTGAACCAGGATTTTTCAAAGTTGGTACTTCAACTCCTAGAATTCCCTAGTCACCCATGTTGGCTGAAGAATTCTGGAAGCTGAAGTCTAATCATCTTCAAGTTGCCAGCCAAGGTGGAAAAACACTGCTGTGAACCATGGTTTTTCAACCTTGGGATGTTGAAGATGGGTGGACTTCAATTCCCAGAATTCTTCAGTCAACATGGCTGACTTGGGAATTCTGGGAGTTGAAGTCCACCCAGTTCGGTCCCCCCCCATTGAAAAATACTGTTAGTTGTTTTTTTAAAAAAAAACGCAACTTAAAAATACCAATTAAGATTGAAATTTGCAGAGAGCTCTTTTAATTTCTGCATGTCTCGCTTCTGAATATCCATAGGCAGCTGATCAATTCAGCATTAAATCCTTTCATGCAGTGTGTGGGTTCTGCAAATGATTGCTTTTGCCGCTACGTAATTTAAACATTTTTGCCATAAAAAGATATTTATGAAGGAGAATTTGGCCAGACTAAGAAGAATTTTATAACTATGTTTATACTTATACCTATTATCTTGTAAAGCAATTGACAAATAAAATAAAATAAATAAATAAATGTCGCAAAAAAAGAAAAAAATCAGGCCCCCACAGAGATTTGAACTTGGATTCCTGGATTCAGAATCCTGGCGCGCAGCTTCACCGCCATTCACTCCTCCACCATCGGAAAGGAGGTCAGGACGCCGCCCAGCCAATGGCATCGCTGCTTATTTGCATTTCCCGTTCTTTCCTCGCTGGGCCTATTCAGGGAACAAAAGGAGAGGTTCAAAGCGTGCGCGGGGTCAGGCCCGTTGCTTAGGAGAAGTGGGCGGAGTCTTTCCTCCTCGCTCCAGCTTTTCCGACCCCCCCCTTTCTCCCAGGTCGGGTTAACCCTTGAATTGCCAGTCTCGACTCCAATTGCTATTGCTTTTTCTCCTCCGTAGAATTTTTTTTTCCTCTCTCTCTTTCTCCCCCAGCTCCATTCCGATTTTCTTTTTCACTTCTCTCTTTCTTCTCCCAAGTCCTTGGAACATCGATCTATCCGGCGGTGGCAAATCCAGAAGGTTTGTTCATGCTGGCTATGTTTGCAACCCTTGCAAAAAAAAAAAGAACTGAGGGATGGGAAAAAAATTGCAAAGGAGAGATGGCAGCGGAGGAAGGGGTTTGTGTGAACCGAGTAGACACTCGATGGGAGAAGGAATGCACGGCTTTGCCATCTTAAATATTATGCATAACTGTGTATTTATATGCATAATTCTGTATTTTTCTGTATTTATTTATTTATTCTGTTATAGTATGTAGTATATACTGGAGATGACCTTTTCAAATTTCATTGTATTTGTAGAATGCAATGACAATAAAGCTATTCTATTCTATTCTATTCTATTCTATTCTATTCTATTCTATTCTATTCTATTCTATTCCTTTGAGAGCTATCTGCCACGGAATTTCACTCTAATATATACCTATTAGTGTACATTCAAAGTGACAATAAAGTTATTATTCTATTCTATGCGTTCTCTATAGCGGTTTGCAATCCAGTCGAAAAGAGTTTCTAATCGGTGCATCCTACAACAACCCCACGGGGAAGGCTAGTCGAGAGTTGTGTGGTCCTGCGTAGAAGTCAAATGGATAAGATCCTGGGTAGGGCTGTTACAAGGGGCAGTGTGGTGGGATGCAGAAGGGAATAGTTATGATGGATGGATGTGGGTGGGAGCATAGGGAAGGAAGGAAGGAAGGAAGGAAGAATGGAAAATTGAATGAAGAAAGGAAAAGAAAAAAATGGAAAGAGAGGAAGGAAGATAGGAAGGAAAGGAAGGAAGGAAGGAGAGAAGATGGAAAAGGGGGAGGGAGAAAGAAACAGAAAAAGAAAGAAAAGAAAGAAAGGGAAAAGAGAGGAGAGAAAGGGAGAAGAAGAGAGAAAGAAAAAAAGGGAGGAGAGAAGATAGAAAAAGGGAGAGGGAGGAAAAAAGACAAAGAAAAAAGGAAGAAGAGAAGATGGGAGAGAAAGGTGGAGGGAGAAAGAAAGAGAAAGGAAAGAAAGAAAGAAAGAAAGAAAGAAAGAAAGAAAGAAAGAAAGAAAGAAAGAAAGAAAGACCAGGCTTTTACAGGAGAGGAAAAGATGAAAAAACAATGTTTTAATTGTTTATGTTGTTCAAACCTGACAACTTGGGCGAACTTCAACTCCCAGAATTCCCCAGCCAGCCATAGTGCCCTGTAAGGAGAGATGCAGCCATTTTTTAAAAAAAAAGCCTCGTTTCTCTTCTCTTCCAGCAATGTCCAACATGGACACCACCCAGCAGGAAGCAGCCCTCTTGTACGTGGTGCAATCTGGCACGCTGATGATGGAGTACCTACAAGCCCGCGGGGAAGCCTCTTCGGCCACAGCCTCCCGACGTCGATGGGCCTTCCTGCACTCCCTACGGTGGCGAGGAGGAGAGGAGGACGAAGACGACGACCTGGGGGAGGAGAAGGAAGAGGAGGAGGAGGAGGAGAGAAAAGGAGAGGAAGAGGAGGATGCCGAAGAGGAAGAGGTCTTCCTGGCCAGACAGACCTCCAGTGCCGGTTTCAGGCGCGGTGGACGCCTCCGTTCGGTGGAAAGGCGCTTCTGGGCTCGGCCACGCAGCACCGAGTGGTGGGACCGGACCGTTCTGGAGACCTGGGACGATGGCGAGTGGTTGCAGAACTTCAGGATGTCCAAGGCGACCTTCCTGAACCTGTGTGCCCGGCTGTCTCCGGCTTTGCAGCGTCAGAAGACACGGATGCGGATCCCGCTGAGCGTGGAGAAACGGGTGGCCATCGCCCTCTGGAAGCTGGCCACCTCTGTCTGCTACCGCGACGTCGGCAACCAATTCGGCGTGGGCAGGTCCACCGCTGGCTCTGTGGTGCTGGAGGTCTGCCGGGCCATTCAGAGGGTCTTGATGCGTTCCACGGTGAACGTAGGAAACAACCTGGCCGACATCGTCCGTGGCTTTGAAGCCAGGGGGTTCCCCAACTGCGCCGGTGTGGTGGGCACCAGCCACATGCCCATCTTGTGCCCTCCTCACCAAGCATCAGAGTACGTCAACACCAAGGGCTACTACTCGATGGCCTTGCAAGCTCTGGTGGACCATCAAGGGAAGTTTACCCATCTGAGTGCAGGGTGGCCCGGCAAGACTCACGAAGCCAAGATCTTCAACAAGTCCACCTTGTTCACCAAAGGGCAGGAAGGGACACTCTTCATGCCTGGTTCCATGGAGATTGATGGTGTATCAGTCCCTCGAGTCATCTTAGGAGGGCCGGCCTACCCTCTCCTTCCGTGGTTGATGGTGCCCTACGCTGAAGATCTGGATGAGACCAAGGAGGCCTTCAATGCCACGTTGAGCCGATGCCAGGAACCCCTGGAAGAAGCCTTCAGCCGCCTGAAGGGCCGGTGGCGCTGCCTGACGGGACGCAACGATTGTGCGGTGGAGAACCTTCCCCGCCTCATCTCGGCCTGTTGCGTCCTGCACAACATCTGTGAGGAGAAAGGAGAGGCCTACGAGGAGAAGTGGGAAATGGAGGCTAGGCAGCTGGCTGCCACCTTCGAACAGCCTCTGCAGCGGCCTGATACACGCATTAAGCCCGCCGCACGGTCAGAGAAGGTACGGGACACGCTCTGCATATACATCTCTGGCAAGATATGAAGAGCAGAAGGAGACTCAGCTTCAAGGATTTGGGGGGAGTCCTGGCCTGAATTGAGACTTTGCACCCAGGGCATGGTCAGGTTGCACCCCAAAACTGCACCAAGAGTTCTGGGGAGCGTTTAGCTGGTAGACTGTGTTCTTGAAATTGATTTTGGTGTGAAGAGTTCAGAAATCTAGGGTAGGTAATCCATAGATTAATGTTTCTTAATCTTGGCTACTTTAAGATGGGTGGACTTCAACTCCCAGAATTCCCCAGCCAGCCAGCCATCTTAAAATGTCTGAGGTTGCTGACCTCCATGGTGGCTGGGGAATTCTGGGAGTTGAAGTCCACCCATCTTAAAGTTACCAAGGTTACTAGCAGCCATATTGTCTGAGGAATTCTGGGAGTTGAAGTTCATCCATCTTAAAGTGTCTGAGGTTGCTAACAGCCATATTGTCTGTGGAATTCTGGGAACTGAAGTCCCCCTATCTTAAAGTTACCAACATTGCTGGCCTCCATGTTGGCTGGAGAATTCTGGGAGTTGAAGTCCACCCATCTTAAAGTTACCAAGGTTACTAGCAGCCATATTGTTTGAGGAATTGTGGGAATTGAAGTCTACCCATCTTAAAGTTACCAACATTGCTGGCCCCCATGTTGGCTGGGGAATTCTGGGAGTTGAAGTTCACCCATCTTAAAGTGTCTGAGGTTGCTAACAGCCATATTGTCTGTGGAATTCTGGGAACTGAAGTGCCCCTATCTTAAAGTTACCAACATTGCTGACCTCCATGTTGGCTGGGGAATTCTGGGAGTAGAAGTCCACCCATCTTAAAATTGCTGAGGTTGAGAATCACTGCCTTACGCGGACTTGTATCCTTCATGTAAATAGGGGTGAGTCATTCAAATACCACTGACACTTGTTTTGCAAAGCGGATTAACCACCCCAGTACCATTTATCTGCCTCCGCAGAGCGTCAGGGAAATGAAGCACACCCTGTATTTAATCTTTAATTCATATTGGTGGATGATTGAAGGATATGCATGGGGCTTCCTGCCAAAAATTGCAATCGGTGCAGCATGGATTCCCTGGTGATGTGAATCCCAGCTAAAGCCCAGGCTTGTATCCAGGTAAACATGGTTAACAGTCTTCTCTAGGTAGCACTGTAGCTAAGAGAAACCCCAAGAGTCAGTGAGATGGACAGGAAATAAATTTGGATGATGATGAAGGAGGAGGAGAAGAAGAAGATGACTGTGGGGTCCTTGGTGCTCTCTGAGTTGGGTGGTTTTCTTGCAGACATTTCATGACCCAACTAGGGAACATCATCAGTGCCAGAAGAGAGGGGTTGAGGAGGAGGAGGAGGAAGAAAAGGACTATGAGGTCCTTGATGCTCTTTGAGCTTGGCTGCTTTTTTGCAGGTGTTTCACGACCCAACTAGGGAACATCATCAGTGCTAGAAGGGAATGGGTCTGTGAAAAGGAGGAAGAGGAGGACTGTAGGGTCCTTAGTGGTCTCTGAACTTTCGTTTTCTTACAGACATTCCATGACCCAACTAGGGAACATCATCAGTGCTAGAAAGGAATGCCTTTTGCTCTCTGTTTCTATACAGGTGGGTCCTCCTGTCAGTCTAGGTGGAAATGGTGTTTACTTCCTGGTTTCTGATTAAGCTGTTGTTAACTAAGAGGTGGTAGAAGACGGTAATGGTTTACTGGAGCTAGGGAGTGAGCATTGTAGCCTAAATCAAGTCCCAAAAAGCAAGAGAATTCCTGGAAACTTGACCTTTAGACAAACTAGCCATCAACTGGCACAGAGAGATAAACAGCATCTACACACCATTGAAAAGAGAGAATACAAAAGCAAAAAAGGAAACAAAAGGGTCCCAAAAGCGCCTTGCTAACTATCAATGCCCAGATGAGCCGAGATTAACACCAAGATTAACTCTAGACCAGCAAACAAGAAGTAAACAATACACCAATTAAGGAAGTAGGAACTGCCAACTCAGACAAACTATCAAACAATAAACCCCAGACTAATGAAGAAACCACAAAAGAACATTCCCACTACGAATGCTAACAGGTGAGCCATTCGTATAGAAACAGAGAGCAAACACCACTCCCTCCTCGCATTGATGATATTACCTAGTTGGGTCATGAAATGTTTGCAAGAAAGCAGCCAAGCTCAGAGACCACCAAGGACCCCAACAAGGCCTCTTCCTCCTCCTGTTCTTGGAAGAAGAAGAGGAAGAGCAACTCAACAACTGACCGGTTAATAATAATAACAATAAGAATAATCTACACCCCAGACTGGGGTGAAGTTTCCTGTATGTTCCTTTAGGATGTTTTTTTTTAAAAACAAACTAGCAATGTGGGGTTTTTTGGTGGACTAGAATCTTGGCAGACTTTGATTCTATTTCACCCCCCCTACCCCAAACTGCAGATTGGTAGCGGAGTTGGTAATCTTTTCAGAGCTGCTGGGGAATTTGTGTGTGTGTGCGCACACACATATACACACACATTTAATAAATGAGTATTATTCTTCATTGAAAGTTATTTTTGGTCAGGAAAGAGTCAAACAAAAACGTCAGAATGTCTGCTGGAGACCCTGTTATAATCCCCATTAAAAACGGGTAGATTTCGGTCACATTGTCAGGACCGGCATATTAGTTTAATTATTTCCATTTTATTTATTTATACACCGCCTTTATCCTTTTTACAAATATCTCAAAATGGCGAATGTATCCCACATACCTCCTATTTTCTTGACATTTTAAACCAACCCCCAGGAACATCCTATGATTATTATTGTTGTTGTTGTTATATGTATGTATATATGTGGGAAAGCTCAACAAATGTCTCATTTAGCAACATAAATTCTGGGCTCAATCGTGGTCGTTAAGTCAAGGACTATAGTGTTGAGCATGTTCCGTTACCACATAGTTTATTTCTGGTGTTATAATCTGTGCCTTAAATCATAAACCAGCCAAACAGGATGATGGAAACCACAATAAGCGAAGAAGAATTCAAAGATTATTTACTGGTGTCTCTTCTACCACAAGCTATATTTCGGTGTCTCGAACCTAGTTCCATAGCAAAAGAAAGTGAGTTTTTAAAAAATGTTCTTTTTACTATTTCTCTTGGCACAATAGCTTGAATTTGCACCCGGCTCCTAAAAAATTCCAGCTGTAAAGTAAGAATCGGAGGTCAGGAGGAAATAAACCATGCTGTGACCTCACCAAATGTAGATCCCACAAGGCTTGTGCGATGGGAAGGTTGCTGGCTGGGGTGAAAATGAAGCAACTTCTCCATGAGGACTATAAACTTGTCAAGAGAGCACAACGAAGAACTCAAAAGGGAATGAAACGGGTTAACTATATATAATATACATACATACATATTAAACCCTTTATATATACACACACACTAGGGCGCAGACCATTCACACACACATTGGTGACATTGTACCTAGATGTAGAGCTCGCTTCACAATCAGGAAGCTGTGAGTTTGATCTTAGGGTAGATAGAGGCAGATATTTCTCTCTCTTGGCACAATAAAGAATATATCTGCTGAACAAAATTCTGCACTGGAGACAGGAAGGGCATCCGGCCAGTAAACAGACTGATAGCTCCATTCAGTTGCCCCGACATCACTCCGCAAGGGATTATGGGGTCCTTGAATGATCTTGAGATTTTTGCTGAATGATGATGATGCCATTGGGTACATTTATTGGAAAATGGCAAATTGTGTGTTAGGGATGGAAAAATGAAAAGGCCAATATTGTAAGGTCAAGGTCATCAGCTATGTCTTTGCTGGCTGGGGAATTCTGGGAGTTGACGTTCACACCTTAAAAGCCACTGAAATTAAAAGATCATTTGAATTTTGAAATGAATCGATGGCTACGAGTAAGTGGAATCATGCATTCTCTTGCCAAGACGCACCATACAAATGAAAATTCAAGTCCAGCCAATTTTGCATTCACAGAACTCGTGAAATAAGTTTACAGAGAACAAACTCAGTGGAAGAAGGGCAGACATTGGACTTTATGTTTTATTTGGTGCAAATGCTCCTTTGAGCCTTTACAACACAGTTGGCTAGCTCCATAAAAGATACAGCAACGATCCTGGATTAAAAAGTCATTTTCTTACAGGACTTTTTTTTTAAAAAAAATCCTCAATTTATTTGTTCTGCTTGTTTATTTCCTTTACCCCTATACATTTCAAGTCTGTCCTTTGAAAGCACTTAGCAACATAAAACAAAACTATATTAATATCAATAATCTAACAGGAACTGTGGCCCAAAAATAATATTAGAATATATTTACAAACCATACAGAACTATCAAAAAATCTATATGGAGCTCTCAATCGAGCCCAATTTTTTTAAATGGCTAAGCAAGCTAAGGGAGTTTTGCCCCATTTTACAACCTCCCTGGCCACCATTGTTAAGCGAATCACTGCCACTGTTAAGGGAGTCCCCCCATTGTTAAGTGAACCCGGCTTCCCCGTCAACTCGGCTTGTTGCAAAAAGGGGATCGCGTGACCTCAGGATGCTGCAATTGTTGTAAATATGAGTCAGTGGCCGAAGCATCCAAATTTGGGTCATGTGGGGAGGCTGTGAAAAACAGCCGTAAATGCCTTCCATTGCATTCTCATCTCTTGATGTTAATTTTTTTTTTTCCAGTTCATCAGCCGGTTGGAGTGCCGGTTTACATTCCATAAATTTTACCCAAAAGGAGCCACCACTAAGAAAGCCCCGCTTCCCCTCACTATACTGCAGGGCATGCTTCTGTTCTGTTGCAACGCCTCTGAAATGTTGAGCTGACTTGCAACTGCAGGACTGGTAAATGAATGCAACCTTTTTTTTCAAACCTCAACACATGCAGAACACTGGCGAGTATTGGTATCGTTATTTACCCCAAAATAAGACCCTGTCTTATAATTTTTCGCCACCAAAAAAAGGCACCAGGTCTTATTTTCGGGAGATGTCATCCACTGACTAACCTTACTTGTGTGCCTCCTTTTTGTGGTCAGAGGCTTTCCTGAAGGCCTCGCAGCTGATATCTCCGGATTGATCCGGAGCTTTGTTATCAGCTCCAGAGGCCTTCAGGAAAGTCTTGCCAGCTGCCAAAAAAATGGGCCAACCAGGCAGGTGCCAGGGTGTGTGAGGCCTAGCTATACCCGTGCAAAGGTAAGAAGTAGGGCAGCTCCACTCCCCTCACATTCCCACCCTAGCTTAATTTTTACCCATCCACTCTGGAGTGGGTGGGATCTTAATTAGGGCTTATTTTTGGGATAGGGCTTATATTGGGTGCATGTGTAAAAATCAGTAGATTCAGCTCCATTCAGTTGCCCTGACTTCACCTCACAAAGGATTGCAGGGTCATTCAATGGCAAATGTCTCATTTAGCAACAAAAATGTCGGGCTCAATTGTGATCGTACATCAACTACCTGTATACAGTGGTCATTACACATCTGGAATGGGGCGTGGCAGACAAAATTTGGACTTTGCAGTGTAGCCAGAAAAATCCTTGGAGTCACCAGGAATTGAAATACAGCAGAAGGATTTTTTTCCCCCTAATCTTTTTTCAAAATTGGGGGGGAAAGCAGGTAAAAAGAAGAATTATCCATTTGTTAGATGGAAAGCTATATAAATTGCACAAATAAATATTTTTTTAAAAGAACAGGCTGGAGCAGCACATAAGAGGATGCATTGTCCTTCACATCTGTAACAGATGCATTGGTGGTTCAGTGGTAGAATTCTCGCCTGCCACGCGGGAGGCCCGGGTTCGATTCCCGGCCAATGCAACAGACTTTTTTTTGTGGGAATCTTATTTTTCGGGGGGGGGGGGGGGGAAATGTATATATTTTGCCAACAATATGGTTCCCTGAGGAATTCTGGGAGTTGAAGTCCACATGTCTGAATCGCTGGGAGTTCAAGGTGATATAGGTAGCAGGGTTTCCAAGATTTTCCCCCAATCGGTGTCCTGTGAAATAAGATAAGTTGGTTTCCCCCCCAAGTCCCGCAAGGCTGTTTGGAGAGAGGATGCTGAAAAATTTAACCCATTGCTTTCCCAAACATCCTTTACTTACCTGCAAAATTGGTGGTATTGGGAGGGTTGTGTGCCCTGGCCCTTAAAAACCTTTAAAAACAATTTAAAAAATAATAATAATTTTTAAAAACCATGAAAGGAAACCAACCCAGCAATTATTGTTACTTGAATTCGCAAGTTATGCTTAAACCTTGATGTTGAAGCCAACCTCCTGGGCATACACCAGCTGTCAACTCATAAAATATTCCGATGGTCTTTTTAGAGTTGCCAACAGAAAGGGGGGGGGGAAGGGGTTTGAAAGAGCAGTGTGGCAGCTGGGAAATCAAAAGCGCATTCCATAAATGTTTTCAAAGATAGTAACTAGGTGACCAAAGTTTCTGCCACTCAATGATCTAACTGGAGAGCATGATTGGTGGCTCTGAGCTATGGAGGTGTCCCATTGGAGAATAAGAATTACAATACACCCAGGGGGAGGGGCAAAACCAGGGTCAAGGGTGACAATGAATTAGGTGCCTCAGAGTCAGCTACACCCAGGCAGTGCTGGACATGTTAACTCCCAATAAATCCTTTGGAAGTTTTGGAATTTGGCTCGAGACTCATGATTTAATGGGGGGTAACTGGCGGAATCCTGACACCAGGGTTTTCTATATCATTCCTCCAGGCTAGGATCCCACAAGGCTTTCAACCAGGCCCCCCTGCCACCTGGCTTTGAGCAAAGTGGAAATCCAAGTCGCTAGTCCTTAAGGAATCTGTTCATTGGAGAATGCTAACAGGACAGAAAAGTCGGTTTTTGCTGACCGCTACGATATCTACTTTTTTTTTTTTTTTGACGGCGCAAAGAGGGGAAGGTCCAGGATATTTTCCGACCCACCCACCCCCTTAGGGCCAAGGACGCCAGAAAGGGGGGTGCAGGGACATGTTTTTGTCCGAGGCTTCCCTTTCAGGAGTGCGGGGGTCTCTTATCTGCCTTCCCAGGTGTCCCGTGCTGCAGGAAGCCATGCCTGAGCTTGTAAAAGTTCGGTTTGGTTGCAATGGGGAGCAGGAAACCTCGGGGGTCCCGGCGGGAGATTCCTCGGAGGAAGAACTGGGAGAAAACGTGGAAGGGGTCCAATCCGGAGGGGACGGATCCAACGTGGCAGCGAGGTAGACGTGGAGCGTCTCCCACAAATGTCTCTGGACCGACAGGGGGCTTTGACGGATGAAGGAGGCCAGGTGTCCGAAACACGCCCGGAAGCCCATGGCGTAGCAAGTCTGCAAGCTGACATCTTCGGAAGAATTCGCACCTGGAAGAGGGGAATTGCAAAGGCCGGGAGGAGGCTGGTCACGCCCAACCCAAGGCAGGGCAGCCCCTATGTGGCACCGGATCCAGAAACCGGATGCTTTCCGGATGCTTGCCTGGTGTGATGCCAAGAATGTTCATCCAATTGGAAGGTTTGTGGCCCTCCATCCAGGGGGTGGGCTGCTACTGCTCGTTAATTTGTTATCATTTTTAATGACCGGATTGGTGAACTAGTAAATCCCATCCCTGGCTGGCCCCACCCTTCCCGCTCTGCCCCTCCCAGGTGCCCCCATGCATCCCATTTTAAATGCCAGGTAAGTGCAGGGCCCTGACGGAAGCTCAGGGAGGGTGTAAAATGGGCTTCCCGGAGGCTCCAGAAGGCTGGAAACGGGCCTGTTTCCGGCCTCCAGAGGACCTCTGGAGCCTGGGGAGGCCATTTTTCCCCTCCCAGTGGCTCTAGGGAAGCCTCAGGAGCCCGGGGAAGGTGAAGACGCCCCCCTCCCCATGATGCAGGAGGCCGACTAGGCCATGCCCGTTGTGACCAGGCAGAGAACCGGTTGCTAAAAGGTTTGAAGCCCACCCCTGCCTCCCTCCCCAACTTGGTGCCCTCTGGATTGGGAATCCAAGCCTAGAGGTAGTCCTCAATTTACAGCTGTTGGTTTTGGCAAGCATTCCAAGTGGCAAAAAGCGACTTTTGAGCCAGTCCTCAACACTTGCAACCATCGTGGCTTCCTTGCGGTCGCGATATCAAAATTGGCAACCGGCATGTACAAATACTCCTTGATTTTAACGACAGTTCAGTTTAGTGGCTGTTTGAAGTGAGGACAGCATTGGAAAAAAGGGTGTTAGGACCATTTTGTCTGAAGCAGTGTAAGGTTTTCCTGCCAAAGCAAGAGGTTGGGCTGGAAGAGTTTTAAGGTCCCTTCCAACTCTGTTATTCTATCCTATTCTATGATCATTTTTTCACACTTATGACCGTGGCAGTCGTTCCCATGGTCCCGTGGTTTACATTTGGATGCTTGACAACTGACTCGTATTTATGACGGTCACAGTGTCTCGGGGTCACGTGATCCGCTTTTGCAACCCTCAGACAAGCAAAGCTGAAATCTGGATTCACTTAACAACCGAGTCACTCACTTAACAACTACAGGGATTCAGGAAATAACCACGACAAAAAAGTCACTAAAAAAATGGGCCAAAACCTGAACAAAAATTTCTCCCTTAGCAACATTAATTTTGGGCTCAGTTGTGGTTGTAAGTCGAGGACTACCTGTAATGACGTTGGTTGCAGCCTCACGGGGTCACATGATCCCCTTTTGCGACCTTCAGAACTGCAAAGTCAATTGGGAAAGCCAGATTCACTTCATGACTGTGTGAGTTGCTTAAAAACTGAAGGGTCAAAGAAAGTTGCATGCCGGCTGGGGAATTCTGGGAGTTGAAGTCCATCCCATGTTAAAGCATGCCGGCTGGGGAATTCTGGGAGTTGAAGTCCACCCCCTGTTAAAGCATGCCAGCTGGGGAATTCTGGGAGTTGAAGTCCACCCCGTTAAAGCATGCCGGCTGGGGAATTCTGGGAATTGAAGTCCACCCCCTGTTAAAGCATGCTGGCTGGGGAATTCTGGGAGTTGAAGTCCATCCCATGTTAAAGCATGCCGGCTGGGGAATTCTGGGAATTAAAGTCCACCTCTTGTTAAAGCATGCCGGCTGGGGAATTCTGGGAGTTGAAGTCCACCTCTTGTTAAAGCATGCCGGCTGGGGAATTCTGAGAGTTGAAGTCCACCCCCTGTTAAAGCATGCCGGCTGGGGAATTCTGGGAGTTGAAGTCCACCCCCTGTTAAAGCATGCCGGCTGGGGAATTCTGGGAGTTGAAGTCCATCCCATGTTAAAGCATGCCGGCTGGGGAATTCTGAGAGTTGAAGTCCATCCTATGTTAAAGCATGCCGGCTGGGGAATTCTGGGAGTTGAAGTCCACCCCCTGTTAAAGCATGCCGGCTGGGGAATTCTGAGAGTTGAAGTCCACCCCCTGTTAAAGCATGCCGGCTGGGGAATTCTGGGAGTTGAAGTCCATCCCATGTTAAAGCATGCCGGCTGGGGAATTCTGAGAGTTGAAGTCCACCCCCTGTTAAAGCATGCCGGCTGGGGAATTCTGGGAGTTGAAGTCCACCCCCTGTTAAAGCATGCCGGCTGGGGAATTCTGGGAGTTGAAGTCCATCCCATGTTAAAGCATGCCGGCTGGGGAATTCTGAGAGTTGAAGTCCATCCTATGTTAAAGCATGCCGGCTGGGGAATTCGGGGAGTTGAAGTCCACCTCTTGTTAAAGCATGCCGGCTGGGGAATTCTGGGAGTTGAAGTCCATCCCATGTTAAAGCATGCTGGCTGGGGAATTCTGGGAATTGAAGTCCACCTCTTGTTAAAGCATGCCAGCTGGGGAATTCTGGGAGTTGAAGTCCACCTCTTGTTAAAGCATGCCGGCTGGGGAATTCTGGGAATTGAAGTCCACCTCTTGTTAAAGCATGCCAGCTGGGGAATTCTGGGAATTGAAGTCCACCTCTTGTTAAAGCATGCCAGCTGGGGAATTCTGGGAGTTGAAGTCCACCCCATGTTAAAATTTCACAGCTCAAGAGTCTTGTTTTCTCCTCCAGGCCAATGAAACAGATTCTAAAAACTGAGGACCGATTGTTTTCAAATGCTCAGTGTCCATTTTTAGAATTTAGGGAAATTTAGGGTATTGACCCCTAGTTGTCAAGAGTTCACCGCATGCATTTGTTCCTTCCTTTTTAAAATTGTTTTCCCTTGCTACCATTCAACTCCCAGCTGCTTTTTCCTTCCCTCCCACCTGCCATGAAAGTGAATTTTACTTACCCTGGGGAGTTGCTGCCTTGTTCCTCTCTTGTAGGTATTCCACGGCGAGCTCCAGGATCTCCGCCTTCTCCACTTTGGGGTTCTTCAGGGTCTGTGAAGGAAAGGGGTCCGAGAAGAGAGGGCTGAAAGAGCAATGTGGAACTCCTGACGCTTCCTGTTAAGTGGATCCTCCCCAGCCAAGAGCAGTGTATCTGCATCCCCCTTGAAGATACGGAATAGAAGATAGCTCACCTGAGCTTCCTTCCAACGGAGGGAGGTGGAAGAGATGATGAAATAATGGAAGTTTGTATGTGTGATTCTCCCCCACCCCCCCCACCCAGTCATGGCTCCTTTAAGACAGGTGGGACTTCAACTCCCAGAATTCCCCATCCAGCCTTCCCTTCCCATGCAAATAACCAATAGAGCCACTGACCATTCCGCCATTTTAGGGATATCCCTTTAAGAGCTGGGTCATTTAGAGCAGGAGCTCCCTCTGCTGGTAGGTAAAAGAAATAGATGGATCATGCCCTTCAATGTACCAACAGATAACAGATAATCAGATTTGGAAGGTACCTTGCAGGTCATCTAGTCCAACCTCCTGCCCAGGTTGTTGGAGGGGGTTCAATCAACTCTTAAGGCTGCCTCAACTAATTTGAAGACAGCAAGACTAATTTGGGCTCTTATATCTTAGTGGAGATTTAATTCTTTAATGTATTTAGATCCTGCTTTTATTGTTTGTTTTTTTTAAATAACTCACAGCAGCAAACATACCTGATATTCTTTCCTCCTTTTTTTTCTCACAACAACAACCTTGTGAGGTGGGGGATGGAACCAGAGTCACCCAGCTGGCTTTCACACCTAGGATGGGACTAGAACTCACCATCTCCTGGGGATCGGCCCAAAGTAATCCAGCTGGCTTTCACACCTAGGGTAGGACTAGAACTCACCATCTCCTGGGGATCGGCCCAAAGTCACCTAGCCAGCTTCCGTGCCTAATGCATGAACTAGAACTCCCAATCTCCTGATTTGTAGCCTGGCGCCTTCACCACTAGACCAAACTAGATCTCAAACCGAGATGTCCCTATATCACACTTTTGGGGGGGGGGGGGTTGAGTGTAGTCAAGCTTTAGGGGGCGTCACTTGCTGACCTGACATTGAGTTTTCTGCAGGAGAAGAACACGCAGTTCCTCCAAATTCTGATTGATACGGTCCCGGCGCCGTTTCTCCACCAAGGGTTTCAGCACCTGGTCACACACAGAGAGAGAAAATGGGGGGATTGACCCCACTGGAAACCTCTGCCTGCCTGGTTGCTAATGCCCATTTCCATGGGTTAATTCTCAATCTCAATCTATCAATCTTCTTCTTTTAACAAACCCATCATAATCCCTTGTGGTGTGGAGTCTGGGCCACTGAACAGAGCTGAATGTTTTACTGGCCGGATGCCCATCCTGTCTCCAGGGTGGAGTTTTTTGTTCAGCGATATATTCTCAAGGTGCCCAGAGAGAGAGAGAGAGAGAGAGGGAGGGAGGGAGATCTGCCTCTAGCTAGGTTTGAACTTACAGCCTCCTGATTGGGAGAGGAGAACTCCACCTCTAGGCCGTCAAACCATTCCTATTGGTTAATTCTAAATGCACCCCCCCCCCCAAAAAAAGATTTATTTGGCCTGGTGCCTGGATTTAAGCCTGTGTGCTCTGGACCTCAAGCAGGTATGGGCAGTTGGCTGGTCCCACACAAGGAATGGATTCACACAATCGTGCTGGGTTATGACAACACTGTGTGTGTGTGTGCACGTATTGTGTCTTCAGAGGACAATGTATATAGATATTACTTGGGGAGTTGGGGTTAGCCCAGCTCCCATATGGCAATCCCCAATTTTCCACCAGCCAGAGTGGGATTAAATAAAAAAAAGGCTAGATTAGGTTTTGATATCTGATTGGCCCCTAAAATTAACTTTTTACTAAGATATTCCAGCTGTGTTTCTCAACTTTGACAACTTTAAGACATGTGGACTTCAACTCCCAGAATTCCCCAGCCAGCATAGAACAGAATT
This sequence comes from Hydrophis major, assembly GCA_033807585.1. NCBI lineage: Eukaryota > Metazoa > Chordata > Lepidosauria > Squamata > Elapidae > Hydrophis > Hydrophis major. The sequence goes on from JAUCBL010000035.1 coordinate 1,268,146, forward strand.
CTGGAAGTTGAAGTCCACAGAGAAAACTACTTTAGATTAAAGTGGTGGGAAAAAGTTCTTTCTTTCTTTCTTTCTTTCTTTCTTTCTTTCTTTCTTTCTTTCTGACTCTTTCTTCCTTTCTTTCTGTCTTTCTCTCTCTCTTTCTCTTATTTTATTTTATTATTATTGTATTATTCATTTCATTTGATTTCATTTTATTATTTGATTTCATTGTATTTCATTGCATTACTTTTCATTTCATTTCATTTTGGTTTTTAGGATTTGATTTTCATGTAACTTGATTTTATTTTACTTATTTTATTTTATTATTTAGAAGATTACATTGCCACCTGCTCACTCCTGGGTGTCTCCAGGGGTGCTTACAAGGAGATCAAAACATAATATAAAAGAAATAAATAATAATAATAAAATAATAACACCCCTCATCCACCTCCATATCAGAAAATAACCATGATGAAAAAAAAACAGGCTTTCTTTAAACCATCATCAATCCCAAACTTGAGGATTGGAAAATAAAAGTTATATGCCCCAAATATATTTTGTAGGAGAGTTAAAAAGGGTGGGAAATCAATCAATCAATATCAATCAATCAATATCAAAATACAAGTATTCGCGTTCCTGAGAGATTCTCTCCCGATCCTTTTTTTCTCCCCCCCCCCCCATCGTGGTTGGTTTAATGATTGAAGCCCCCTGCCCGTCTTGGGCTTGGCTGACCGCAGCTGAGCCCCCCCAGCCCCGGTTTGGAGGGCCCGATAGCTTTCTCACCCGTCCGGGCTGCGAGCTCTCGGTAGCCAACATCCTCAGCCCCGCCGACGCCTGGTCCCCGGGATGCGCCGAGTGCGGCCGCCCCGCACGCGGTCCCTTTAAGCTCTCGCTCTGGCCCCCCTCCCCCGCGAGACCCCTCCCCACAATCCCGCAGGTGTGAAAAGGCCGGGGGGGGGGCTCGAACCTTGCACGGCCCCTCCTCCCGTTCCCTTCCAGGAAAGGAAGGACAGGGGTCGTGGGCAGGGCAAGGAGGGTCTTTTTTCTTTCTTTCTTTCTCTCTTTTTTTTTCTTTCTTTCTCACTTTTTTTCTCTCTCTTTCTCTCTCTCTTTTGTTTTTTGTCCTTTCTTTTTGTTTTTCCTTCCTTCCCTCCCCCTCTCTCTTTCTGTTTCTTTCATTCTTTTCTTCTTTCTATTTTTCTTTCCTTTCTTCCCTCTTTCTTTTCCTCTTTCTTTCTTTCTTTTCTTGTTTTTGTCGTTCCTTCCTTCCTTCCTTTTCTCCTTCCTTTCCTCTCTCTCTCTCCCCCTTTCATTCTTTTGTTCTTTCTTTCTATCTTTCCTTCCTTCTCTCCCTCTTTCTCTTTCATTCTTTCATTCTGTCTGTCTTGACTTCCCTCTCTCTTTCTTTCCCTTTCTTCCATTCTTTTCTTCTTTCTGTCTTTACTTCCCTCCCTCCTTCCCTCCCTCAAAGAACCGGGCTGCAAAAGAGATGGGAATCCCATTCCTATATTCTTTCTTTTCTCTCCTCCTTCTCTTCCTTTTAGCCTGCTTAACTTGAAGTCTTTGTGCCAGGCGTTTTTTTTCTACAGGTAGTCTTCTACCTAAACATTCATTTAGCAACCATTCGAAGTTACAATGGCCCTGGGGGGGCGGGGGGGGAAGTAACCAAGGAGCAGGACTCCCCAGAATCAAAATCCAGCCACTGGGCAGCTGCCCCAAAGCTGATCCCCATTTGGGATCTTCCCAGCTGACTTCCAACCAGCAGAGTCAATGGGCTGCTGGGAGAGTCTCATTTGCTGAATGACTGTATGATTCACTTAACAAATGGGAACGATTCACTTAAAAATATTGGCCAACCCCCCCCCCCCCTCATAAAGTACACACACACACACGTACACATCTACAGACCCCTGACATCCCGGACATAAACTGCTTCAACTCCTTCCCTCAAAACAAGGCTATAGAGCCCTGCGCACTAGAACAACTCGACACAAGGGGAGTCCCCCCCCGCCCCCCCCCAAAGCCATCACTGCTAAGCAGCACATTTAATAAGGCTGTGTTACTATTCTTCTCATCCTTCCTATTACCTATCTCCTTTTCTACTCATGACTATAACCTTGTTGCTTGCATCTTTACAATTTATGTTGTTTTATTTAGTTTCCTAGCTTGAGTTCAATTGCTTATTTAGTATCCTATGACTATCCCTGTGTTGTATCTAGTGATTCTTAAGGAGTGTATTTTTTATAAGTACACTGAGAGCTTATGTACCAAAGACAAATTCCTTGTGTGCCCAATCACACTTGGCTTATAAAGAATTCTATTCTATTCTATTCTATATTCTATTCTATATTCTATATTCTATATTCTATTTTATTCTATATTCTATTCTATTCTATTCCCATTCCCATTGTCTATTCTATTCTATTCCTATTCTGTTCTATTTTATATTCCATTCCATTCCATATTCTATTCTATATTCTATTCTATTCTATTCCCATTCCCATTGTCTATTCTATTCTATTCCTATTCTGTTCTATATTCTATTCTATTCCCATTCCCATTGTCTATTCTATTCTATTCCTATTCTGTTCTATATTCTATTCTATTCTATTCCCATTCCCATTGTCTATTCTATTCTATTCCTATTCTGTTCTATTTTATATTCCATTCCATTCCATATTCTATTCTATATTCTATTCTATTCTATTCCCATTCCCATTGTCTATTCTATTCTATTCCTATTCTGTTCTATATTCTATTCTATTCTATTCCCATTCCCATTGTCTATTCTATTCTATTCCTATTCTGTTCTATTTTATATTCCATTCCATTCCATATTCTATTCTATATTCTATTCTATTCTATTCCCATTCCCATTGTCTATTCTATTCTATTCCTATTCTGTTCTATATTCTATTCTATTCTATTCCCATTCCCATTGTCTATTCTATTCCTATTCTGTTCTATTCTATATTCCATTCCATATTCTATTCTATATTCTATTCTATTCTATATTCTATTCTATTCTATATTCTATTCTATATTCTATTCTATTCTATTCCTAATTTTAATTTTAATTCTATATTCTATTCTATATTCTATTCCTATTCCTAATTCTAATTCATTCTATATTCTATGCTATTCTTTAATTCTATTCTATTATCTGGAATTGGGAGGAAAGCATTTGAGTGTCCTAGTATAGTCAAGGAAACCGCAGGGAGAAAAGTCATTGGAAATTGAAATAAGGAGGAAACTTAAGTCCTTTTTCAAGATTAGGGGGCAAAAAACAGAAAAAAAGAGTCGGATGTTTGTAAGATGGGCAGCTATGTACAGTAAATCAGAGAAATCAAACAAATAAACAGGTTGCAGCAGCAGATAAAGTACTGAGTCATAGATACTAATTTCAGCGTATGCATTGGTGGTTCAGTGGTTAGAGTTTCCGTTTTCCACGCAGGAGGCTCGGGTTCGATTCCTGGCCAATACAACTGATTTCTTGTGTTCATTTTTAATCTAGAATATATATATATATATAGCCAGAGTTTAAACGGGCCACATTTTGTCTAGAAAAAATACATTTTGCTAGAAATACGTTTGCCGCTCTGTCTTCTCTCCCTGCAAATCGACCCACAGAATAAGATGATAGGATAGGATAGGATAGAATTTAGAATAGAATAAGAATAGAATGGAATTTAGAATAGAATAGAATTTAGTAGAGAATAAGAATAGAATGGAAACAAAATGTATGATGTTAAAAGAACGCAAAAAACAAAAGAAGCACGCGTTGCATTGGCCGGGAATCGAACCCGGGCCTCCCGCGTGGCAGGCGAGAATTCTACCACTGAACCACCAATGCACCGTTAGAAACAGCTGGATTGTCGCTTTGATGGAATAAGAAAGGCAGTGGTTGGCCAATGTGGGGAACTGAAGCATAGTAATTATTTAAAATAGAATTTTTTCATTTTACTGCATAATAGACTCTCTACCTGCTCTCTGCACATGCTCTAAATCAGGGTGTGTACTTCAATTCTGCCCAGAATTCTGGGAGTTGAAATCCACCCATCTTCATTCAAGCTGCTAAGGTTGACACACAACTACAGGCAGTCCTTGACTTATAACAGGTCCTTTAGCGACCAATGTCACAACGGCACTGGGAAAAAAGGGACTTCAAACCAGGTTCCACAGTTATGGCTGTTGCAGCCTCCCCCGTGGGTTGCGTGATGGAAATTCGGATCCTTGGCAGATCGAACATTGAAAATTGGTTGGTTTGTTTTTCTTAATAAAGAGCCAAGAACATTCGATTAAATACTGTTAGCAGTGGATGAGAAGTTAATCCAGAAATTAGATCATTTTGTAAGATTTTTTGAGTGCCTGTCAGAATCTGATCAACTCTAAAGCGATAAGATACTGACGCAGACTTCGGGGGATAATTAGGACTGCAGAAAAAACAATTACTACCCACCTGCCTTCAATTGAGGACCTGTTATACTGCACGAGTCAAAAAGAGGGCTGTGAAAATATCTGCAGACCCCTCACATCCTGGACATAAACTGTTTCAACTCCTTCCCTCAAAAAGACGCTATAGAGCCCTGCACACCAGAACAACTAGACCACAAGGGGAGTTTCTTCCCCCAAACGCCATCACTCTGCTAAACAAATATTTCCCTCAACACTGTCCAACTATTTACAAAGTCTGCATTGCTATTATTATTATTAATCCTCCCATCCTTTTTTTCTTTTTTATGTATTTTTCTCTTTTCTTTTTTATGTACACTGAGAGCATTTGCACCGAAGACAAATTCCCTGTGTGTCCAATCACACTTGGCCAATAAATAATTCTATTCTATTCTATTCTATTCTATTCCATATTCTATTCTATTCTATTTATCCCTGGAAGCTTTCAAGAAGGGACTGGACTACCCATCGGTCAGAAATGGTGTAGGGTCTCCTGTTTGGGAGGGTGGGGGGTTGGACTAGATGACCTGCAAGGTCCCTTCCCACTCTGTTAATGTGAATTTATATATATGTAAATCGGATACACCGAAAAGTGTTTATAGATAGAACCAAGCAGGATAAAGGATTTCCTCCATGCAAAACCCGCGACTCTGAGCTTGCGCAGAAGGCGCCTAAGACCGCCCGCCGTGCCACATCTGGGTCCCAGATGCTGTTTTGCATCGCGGCCGCGGGGCGCTCGTGCATCTCACACGCGTGTGCAATCTCCCCCCGCCCCCCACACGCACCCGTCCATCTGCCGTTGGCCGAACTGCGAGGCGTGTGAAGGGCTCGTGTGAGCTTCCAGGCAGGTGCGAAGACCCCACCCATCTCCTTGTGGTGGGGGGGCGGACAGGCATCAAAGGATAGCCGGCTTTTGACACCGGGGCGTGCGGAAAACTTTCCCAGGGTCGCACCGAAAGGGTAATGGGGGGTCCGGGGTGGCAGGCAGGTAGATCCTGGCACATTTGTTGGAGGAGAAGGAGAGAGGGAAGGGGGAGCATCTGAGGGCTGAAGGACTACATGTCCCATTGTTCACCCGCCCAGGTCCCCCCCCCACGGCATTGTAAACACTGCCAGAGTGGCGAGAGTGTTTCTGAGCTAGTACAGAACGACTCCCTTCCTTCCTTCCTTTCTCTCCCTCCTTCGTCTCCCCTTTTTTCCTTCCTTCCTTCCTTCCCTTCCTTCCTCCCTCTTCCCTTTCTCTCCTTCTTTTCTTTCTTTCTCCCCTTCTTCCATTCTTTTCTTTCTCTCCCCCTCCTTCCTTCTCTTCTATTTTTTCCTAACTTCCTTCCTTTTTCCATCCCCTTCCCTTCCCTGTCTCTCCTCCCTTCCTTCTTTCTTTCTTTCTTTCTTTCTTTCTTTCTTTCTTTCTTTCTTTCTTTCTTTCTTTCTTTCTTTCTTTCTTTCTTTTTCTTTCTTTTCTTACTTTCTTTCCCCCTGTAATGCACCATTTCTCTGCATTCCGTAACAGCTTTCCAAAGACCCACCACGAATACAAAACCGGCTTAACCCGCTAGTCGCCCAAGGGGCAGCACTCCTTTGCTCCGGGCTATGTGGGCCATTCCCCCGCTACCTCTGCCTTCCCACCCACGCCTTGGCGAGGTCCGATGCGGTTGCCCTTTCTGTACAGGAGTTTCTGGTGCTGAGGGCGCTAGTCCCTAAGAAACACTCCTGGGGCAAGGGAAGAATTCTGGGGAGTGGGATTTGGGGGAGGCAGGGAGGTGCCAAGAGATTTTGCAGGGGTGGGCGAGGAAGGCGACCCTCCTCTGCTTCCAGGCTCTGCCAAATCAAGGAAGGAAGGAAGGAGGGAGGGAGGGAGGGAGGGAGGGAGGGAGGGAGGGAAGGAAGGAAGAAAGAAAGAAAGGAGGGAGGGAGGGAAGGAAGGAAAGAAGGAAGGAAGGAAGGAAGGAAGGAAGGAAGGAAGGAGGGAGGGAGGGAGGGAGGGAGGGAAGGAAGGAAGGAAGAAAGAAAGGAGGGAGGGAGGGAGGGAGGGAAGGAAGGAAGAAAGGAAGGAAGGAAGGAAGGAAAGCCATATTATCAGCCGGTGGGTCAGTTTTTTTTCCACCCCATCTGGGAAGCCCTAGGAAAGACACCTCCCTCCCCCCACTCGGGACCCCGGTCCCATAGGCCTGAACCTCCCTCCCCCCCCCCACCGCTTGGCACCTGCCAGGGACACCTAAGGGCACAAAGGGCGGGTGGCGCGATCAGCCGCACTTTCAATCCAAACGCCCAAGTGTCAAATATTCACACCCGAGGAATCTTCCCACGGTAAAGTTTTCACCCCCGTCTCCAGGGGAGTGAAGGATCTGTGCAAGGCGCCCCATGGCCTAGGGGGTCGGGAGGCGGTGGGCGTGGGGAGGCAGCCCGGGCGAGGGTTGGCGTAACAGGCTCGTGCCAAATGCGCCGAACCCCTTGCCGGATTGTGCGAAGGCAGCTGCCTTTCACCCGAATTCCCCCCGCGCTCCGTTTCCCACCTGCCGAGGTGGATAGACATTGATATATTGATAGAAATAGATAAGAGAGAGAGAGATTGATAGATATTGAGAGAGAGAGAGAGAGATTGAGAGATTGATAGAGAGAGAGATATTGATACAGATATATGATAGATAGATAGATAGATAGATAGATAGATAGAGAGAGAGAGAGAGAGAGAGAGAGAGAGAGAGAGAGAGAGAGAGAGATGTAGTAGCTAGGTAATTGATTGATTGATTGATAAAGAAAGAAGAAAATGAAGGGAAGGAAGGAATGAGAGAAACAGAAGGGATAAGAGGAAAGGAGAAGGAATGAAGGAAGGAGAGAAGGAAAGAAAGAGAAAGGAGGAAGGAGAGAGAGAAAGGGAAGAAGGAAAAGGGAAGGATGGCTGGAGGACGGAAGAGGGAGGAAGGGAAGAAAGGAAGAAGGAAAAAAGGGAAGAAAGAAAGAGGGGAGAAGAAAGGAAAGAAGGAAGATAGGAAGGAAGGAAGGAAGTCTGCTGGTGACTTCATGGAGCAATAGTAGCCCTGCCCAGGATTGGAAGAGGAAAGTCCAGCTGTTTGCTAGAGCATTGGTGGTTCAGTGGTAGAATTCTCGCCTGCCACGCGGGAGGCCCGGGTTCGATTCCCGGCCAATGCAACACATTCTTTTCCTCCCCCCCCTCTCTGTGCTGTGACTTGTATCATGGTTGCCAGGGCTGTTTAATTTGCTTTTCTCCCTTCCCACCTCCCATTTCTTAACAACCTCTCCCCAACCCAAAGGAGTTTTCTCAAGCGTGGGGAGAGCAGAATCACCCATCGGTCAGAAATGGCGCTTGGGCAGAGGGCTGGACTAGATGGCCTACAAGATCCCTTCCAACTCTGATTATCTGTCCTTCCCCCCCAAAAGCAGGAAGAATGGAGGAAAAGCTCTTGCCCTTGGCCCTTGGCAACAGGGCCCTCCCCTCCCTCCTGACCTCCCCAGCCCCCAGGGATTTTCTAACACCCACGCCCTTTTGGCAACTCTAAGTTTCAGGGTTCCCACTGCTCTTCTCTCCCGTGGGAACCAGCCTCGCTCCCAGGGCCAAACGGTTATGCCTTTTTTTGGGGGGGGGGGGTGAAAATTCACAACTGGGGCTGCTCCAGATCCAACTTTAACAAATGGGGGTTTGTAAAAAAAATATCTGCAAGAAAAGGGAGGCTTAGGGGAAGGGGGGGGAGGCAAAGGCTATCTGGGGAGGGGGCATTTCCGCCATCCCCCCCCCCCCGACTCTGAATTCCAGAGGCTGCCAGGGTCATCTCAGCAAGGCTCCCCTTTCCAGACCACTGCCGCCCCCACCCACCCCCACCCCCCACCCCCCACCCCGCCAGCACACCAAGCTCCTGGGATGATGAACTGTGGGTCCATCTTCCCTCTTTCTTTCCTTTCATTTCTTTTATTTCATTTCTCTTCCTTCCTTTCTTTCATTTCATTTCATTTCTTTCTTTCATTTCATTTCATTTCATTTCTTTCTTTTTTTCATTTCTCTTTCTTTCTTTCATTCATTTCTCTTTCTTTCTTTCTTTCATTTTATTTCTCTTCCTTCCTTTCATTTCATTTCTTTCTCTTTCTTTCTTTCTTTCCTTCTTTCTTTCTTTCATTTCATTTCATTTCATATCTTTCATTTCATTTCTTTCATTTCATTTCTCTTTCTTTCTTTCATTTCATTTCTTTCTTTCATTTCTTTCTTTCTTTCATTTCATTTCTTTTTCTTTCTTTCATTTCTCTTTCTTTCTTTCATTCATTTCTCTTTCTTTCTTTCATTTCTCTTCCTTCCTTCCTTTCATTTCATTTATTTCTCTTTCTTTCTTTCATTTCATTTCATTTCTCTTCTTTTCTTTCTTTCATTTCATTTATTTCTCTTTCTTTCTTTCATTTCATTTCTCTTTCTTTCTTTCATTTCTCTTTCTTTCTTTCTTTCTTTCTTTCATTTCATTTCATTTCTCTTCCTTTCTTTCTTTCATTTCATTTCATTTCATTTCATTTATTTCTCTTTCTTTCTTTCATTTCTCTTTCTTTCTTTCATTCATTTCTCTTTCTTTCTTTCTTTCATTTCTCTTCCTTCCTTCCTTTCATTTCATTTATTTCTCTTTCTTTCTTTCATTTCATTTCATTTCTCTTCCTTTCTTTCTTTCATTTCATTTATTTCTCTTTCTTTCTTTCATTTCATTTCTTTCTTTCTTTCATTTCTCTTTCTTTCTTTCTTTCTTTCATTTCATTTCATTTCTCTTCCTTTCTTTCTTTCATTTCATTTCATTTCTTTCTTTCTTTCTTTCTTTCATTTCTCTTTCTTTCTTTCATTTTATTTCATTTCATTTCATTTCTCTTTCTTTTTTTCTTTCTTTCATTTCATTTCTCTTCCTTCCTTCCTTTCATTTCATTTATTTCTCATTCTTTCTTTCTTTTTTTCATTTCATTTCTCTTTCTTTCTTTCTTTCTTTCTTTCTTTCTTTCTTTCTTTCTTGTTTCTTTATTTGTTTCTTTCGGTCTTTCTTCCTTTCTTGTTCGTTTCTTTCTTGTTTCTTTCAGTCTGTCTGTCTGTCTTTCTTTCTTTCTTTCTTTCTTTCATTTCATTTCATTTCATTTCTCTTTCTTTCATTTCTCTTTCTTTCATTCATTTCTCTTTCTTTCTTTCTTTCTTTCTTTCTTTCTTTCATTTTATTTTCTTTCTTTCTTTCTTTCTTTCTTTCTTTCTTTCTTTCTTTCTTTCTGTCTTTCTTTCTTTCTTTCGGTCTTTCTTCCTTTGTTCATTTCTTTCTTGTTTCTTTCAGTCTGTCTGTCTGTTTATCTTTCTTTCTTTCTTTCTTTCTTTCTTTCTTTCTTTCTTTCTTTCTTTCTTTCACTTCTCTCCCTTTCTTTCTTTCATTTCATTTATTTCTCTTTCTTTCATTTCATTTCATTTCTCTTTCTTTCATTTCTCTTTCTTTCATTCATTTCTCTTTCTTTCTTTCTTTCTTTCATTTTATTTTCTTTCTTTCTTTCTTTCTTTCTTTCTTTCTTTTTTCTTTCTTTCTTTCTTTCTTTCTTTCTTTCTTTCTTTCTTTCTTTCTTTCTTTCTTTCTTTCTTTCTGCCTGGGGAGGAGTGCCTGGTATTCCTGGTCATTTCATGGCAAGTGGATGAATTTAACGGATTAATGCTTGAGGTCGCTCTGGGAGGCAGGGTGGGTGGTTTAAATTGGGGAAAGTTCACGATCAATCAATGGATGGATGGAAGGACAGATGGACAGAATGAGACAGAAAGATAGAGACAGGCAAACTGACAAAGTTAGATGGACAGATAATGAATAGATAGATAATGGGTAAGTAGGTAGGTAGGAAGGTAGAGGATAGATAGGTAGATGGAGAGAGAGAGAGAGAGAGAGATGATGGATGTACATAGATGACAGATAGATGATAGTAGATAAATAATAGGTAGATAATAGAAAGATAGATGAAAGAAAGATAGCTAGGTGGTAGTTAGATAGGTAGGAAGAGAGAGAGAGAGATGATGGATGGATGGATAGATAGTTGGAGAAACATTGACAAAGATAGATGGACAGAAAATGAATAGATAGATAATGGATGGATAGAGAGAGAGAGAGAGAGAGATGTAGGTAGCTAGGTAGTTGATTGACTGATTGATAAAGAAAGAAAATGAAGGGAAGGAAGGAATGAGAGGAACAGAAGGGATAGGAGGAAAGGAGGAGGAGGAATGAAGGAAGGAGAGAAGGAAAGAAAGAGAGAGGAGGAAGGAGAGAGAGAAAGGGAAGAAGGAAAAGGGAAGGATGGCTGGAGGACGGAAGAGGGAGGAAGGGAAGAAAGGAAGAAGGAAAAAAGGGAAGAAAGAAAGAGGGGAGAAGAAAGGAGAGAGAAAGGAAAGAAGGAAGATAGGAAGGAAGGAAGGAAGTCTGCTGGTGACTTCATGGAGCAATAGTAGCCCTGCCCAGGACTGGAAGAGGAAAGTCCCGCTGTTTGCTAGAGCATTGGTGGTTCAGTGGTAGAATTCTCGCCTGCCACGCGGGAGGCCCGGGTTCGATTCCCGGCCAATGCAACACATTCTTTTCCCCCCCCCCCTCTCTGTGTTGTGACTTCTATCATGGTTGCCAGGGCTGTTTAATTTGCTTTTCTCCCTTCCCACCTCCCATTTCTTAACAACTTCCCCCCAACCCAAAGGAGTTTTCTCAAGCGTGGGGAGAGCAGAATCACCCATCGGTCAGAAATGGCGCTTGGGCAGAAGGCTGGACTAGATGGCCTACAAGATCCCTTCCAACTCTGATTATCTGTCCTTCCCCCCCAAAAGCAGGAAGAATGGAGGAAAAGCTCTTGCCCTTGGCCTTGGCAACAGGGCCCTCCCCTCCCTCCTGACCTCCCCAGCCCCCAGGGATTTTCTAACACCCACGCCCTTTTGGCAACTCTAAGTTTCAGGGTTCCCACTGCTCTTCTCTCCCGTGGGAACCAGCCTCGCTCCCAGGGCCAAACGGTTATGCCTTTTTTGGGGGGGTGGGGGTGGGGTGGGGCGGGGGTGATGAAAATTCACAACTGGGGCTGCTCCAGATCCAACTTTAGCAAATGGGGGTATGTAAAAAAAATATCTGCAAGAAAAGGGAGGTTTAGGGGAAGGGGGGGAGGCAAAGGCTATCTGGGGAGGGGGCATTTTCGCCATCCCCCCCCCGACTCTGAATTCCAGAGGCTGCCAGGGTCATCTCAGCAAGGCTCCCCTTTCCAGACCACTGCCGCCCCCCCACCCCTACCCCCACCCCCCACCCCCGCCAGCACACCAAGCTCCTGGGATGATGAACTGTGGGTCCATCTTCCCTCTTTCTTTCCTTTCATTTCTTTCATTTCATTTCTCTTCCTTTCTTCCTTTCATTTCATTTCTTTCTTTCTTTCTTTCATTTCATTTCTCTTTCTTTCTTTCATTTCTCTTTCTTTCTTTCTTTCTTTCATTTCATTTCATTTCTCTTTCTTTTATTTCATTTCATTTCTCTTTCGTTCATTTCTCTTTCTTTCTTTCATTTCATTTCATTTCTCTTCCTTTCTTTCTTTCATTTCATTTCATTTCTTTATTTCTTTCATTTCATTTCTCTTTCTTTTTTTTCTTTCATTTCATTTCATTTCTTTCTTTCATTTCATTTCATTTCTTTCTTTCTTTCTTTCTTTCATTTCTCTTTCTTTTTTTCATTCATTTCTCTTTCTTTCTTTCTTTCATTTCTTTCTTTCTTTCATTTCTCTTTCTTTCTTTCATTCATTTCTCTTTCTTTCTTTCTTTCATTTTATTTCTCTTCCTTCCTTTCTTTCACTTCATCTATTTCTCTTTCTTTCTTTGTTTCTTTCTTTCTTTCCTTCTTTCCTTCTTTCATTTCATTTCATTTCTTTCATTTCATTTCTCTTTCTTTCTTTTTTTCATTTCATTTCATTTCTTTCTTTCTTTCATTTCATTTCTTTCTTTCTTTCATTTCTCTTTCTTTCTTTCTTTCATTTCATTTCTCTTCCTTCCTTTCTTTCATTTCATTTATTTCTCTTTCTTTCTTCCATTTCATTTCATTTCTCCTTCTTTCTTTCATTTCATTTCATTTCATTTCTCTTTCTTTCTTTTATTTCTCTTCCTTTCTTTCATTTCATTTCTCTTTCTTTCTTTCTTTCTTTCTTTCATTTCTCTTTCTTTCTTTCATTTCATTTCATTTCATTTCTCTTCCTTTCTTTCTTTCATTTCATTTCATTTCTTTATTTCTTTCATTTCATTTCTCTTTTTTTCTTTCATTTCATTTCTTTCTTTCATTTCATTTCTTTCATTTCGTTTCTTTCTTTCATTTCATTTCATTTCTTTCTTTCTTTCTTTCTTTCTTTCATTTCTCTTTCTTTCTTTCATTCATTTCTCTTTCATTTTATTTCATTTCATTTCATTTCTCTTTCTTTCTTTCTTTCATTTCATTTCTCTTCCTTCCTTCCTTTCATTTCATTTATTTCTCTTTCTTTCTTTCTTTCATTTCATTTCTCTTTCTTTCTTTCTTTCTTTCATTTCTCTTTCTTTCTTTCATTTCTCTTCCTTTCTTTCATTTCATTTATTTCTCTTTCTTTCTTTCATTTCATTTCATTTCTCTTTCTTTCTTTCATTTCTCTTTCTTTCATTCATTTCTCTTTCTTTCTTTCTTTCATTTTATTTTCTTTCTTTCTTTCTTTCTTTCTTTCTTTCTTTCTTTCTTTCTTTCTTTCTTTCTTTCTTTCTTTCTTTCTTTCTGCCTGGGGAGGAGTGCCTGGTATTCCTGGTCATTTCATGGCAAGTGGATGAATTTAATGGATTAATGCTTGAGGTCGCTCTGGGAGGCAGGGTGGGTGGTTTAAATTGGGGAAAGTTCACGATCAATCAATGGATGGATGGAAGGACAGATGGACAGAATGAGACAGAAAGATAGAGACAGGCAAACTGACAAAGTTAGATGGACAGATAATGAATAGATAGATAATGGGTAAGTAGGTAGGTAGGAAGGTAGAGGATAGATAGGTAGATGGAGAGAGAGAGAGAGAGAGAGATGATGGATGTACATAGATGACAGATAGATGATAGTAGATAAATAATAGGTAGATAATAGAAAGATAGATGAAAGAAAGATAGCTAGGTGGTAGTTAGATAGGTAGGAAGAGAGAGAGAGAGATGATGGATGGATGGATAGATAGTTGGAGAAACATTGACAAAGATAGATGGACAGAAAATGAATAGATAGATAATGGATGGATAGAGAGAGAGAGAGAGAGATGTAGGTAGCTAGGTAGTTGATTGACTGATTGATAAAGAAAGAAAATGAAGGGAAGGAAGGAATGAGAGGAACAGAAAGGATAGGAGGAAAGGAGGAGGAGGAATGAAGGAAGGAGAGAAGGAAAGAAAGAGAGAGGAGGAAGGAGAGAGAGAAAGGGAAGAAGGAAAAGGGAAGGATGGCTGGAGGACGGAAGAGGGAGGAAGGGAAGAAAGGAAGAAGGAAAAAAGGGAAGAAAGAAAGAGGGGAGAAGAAAGGAGAGAGAAAGGAAAGAAGGAAGATAGGAAGGAAGGAAGGAAGTCTGCTGGTGACTTCATGGAGCAATAGTAGCCCTGCCCAGGACTGGAAGAGGAAAGTCCAGCTGTTTGCTAGAGCATTGGTGGTTCAGTGGTAGAATTCTCGCCTGCCACGCGGGAGGCCCGGGTTCGATTCCCGGCCAATGCAACACATTCTTTTTCCACCCCCCTCTCTGTGTTGTGACTTCTATCATGGTTGCCAGGGCTGTTTAATTTGCTTTTCTCCCTTCCCACCTCCCATTTCTTAACAACCTCCCCCCAACCCAAAGGAGTTTTCTCAAGCGTGGGGAGAGCAGAATCACCCATCGGTCAGAAATGGCGCTTGGCTAACTGACAAAGGCAAACTGACAAAGTTAGATGGACAGATAATGAATAGATAGATAATGGGTAAGTAGGTAGGTAGGAAGGTAGAGGATAGATAGGTAGATACGAATACGAATACGAATACGAATACCTTTATTGTCACTATCCACGTGTACAACTTGCATCATACGCAGAGAGAGAGAGAGATGATGGATGTACATAGATGACAGATAGATGGTAGTAGATATATAATAGGTAGATAGATAATAGAAAGAAAGATGATAGAAAGATAGGTAGGTGGTAGTTAGATAGGTAGGAAGAGAGAGAGAGAGATGATGGATGGATGGATGGATCGATAGTTGGAGAAACATTGACGAAGATAGATGGACAGATAATGAATAGATAGATAATGGAGAGAGAGAGAGAGAGAGATGTAGGTAGCTAGGTAGTTGATTGACTGATTGATGAAGAAAGAAAATGAAGGGAAGGAAGGAATGAGAGGAACAGAAGGGATAGGAGGAAAGGAGGAGGAGGAATGAAGGAAGGAGAGAAGGAAAGAAAGAGAGAGGAGGAAGGAGAGAGAAAGGGAAGAAGGAAAAGGGAAGGATGGCTGGCGGACGGAAGAGGGAGGAAGGAAAGAAAAGAAGAAGGAAAAAGGGAAGAAAGAAAGAGGGGATAAAAAAGGAAAGATAAGAAGGAAGATAGGAAGGAAGGAAGAAAGGAGTCTGCTGGTGACTTCATGGAGCAATAGTGGCCCTGCACACGATTGGAAGAGGAAAATCCAGCTGTTTGCAAGAGCATTGGTGGTTCAGTGGGAGAATTCTCGCCTGCCACGCGGGAGGCCCGGGTTCGATTCCCGGCCAATGCAACACATTCTTTTTTTTTTTTTTCCCCTGTGTACACTGTGACTTGTATCATGGTTTCCAGGGCTGTTTAATTTGCTTTTCTCCCTTCCCACCTCCCATTTCTTAACAACCTCCCCCCAACCCAAAGGAGTTTTCTCAAGCGTGGGGAGAGCAGAATCACCCATCTGTCAGAAATGGCGCTTGGGCAGAGGACTGGACTAGATGACCTACAAGGTCCCTTCCAACTCTGATTATCTGTTATCTGCTTTGCGACCCCTGGACATAGGAGCAAAACAGTTGGCCCCACTGCTGCCAATAGCAATAGCTCTTAAGACTTACATGCCACTTTATAGTGCTTTCCAGCCCTCTCTAAGCGGTTGACAGAGTCAACCTGTTGCCCCCCAACAATCTGGGTCCTTCCCCCCCCAAAAGCAGGAAGAAGGGAGGAAATGTTCTTGCCCTTGGGCTTGGTTAAAGATAGAGATAGATAGATAGATAGATAGATAGATAGATAGATAGATAGATAGATAGATAGATAGATATGGATGGATGGATGGATGGATAGGTAGATGGGTAGATGGGTAGATATGAAGATGGAGATGGATGGATGGATGAGAGAGATAGCTACATAGTAGATAAATAGATAGATTATATAGATGATGGATAGATGATAGATAGATAGATAGATAGATAGATAGATAGATAGATAGATAGATAGATAGATAGATAAATAGGCAGGCAGGCAGGTACAGATATAGATAGGGATACAAATACAGGTATGGATGGATGGATGAGATAGATAGCTACATAATAGATAAATAGATGATATAGATGATGGATAGATGATAGATACATAGATAGAGATAGATAGATAGATAGATAGATAGATAGATAGATAGATAGATAGATAGATAGATAGATGTAGATGTAAATATGGATGGATGGATGAGATAGATAGCTAAATAATAGATAAATAGATAGATGATATAGGTGATGGATAGATAGATGATAGATAGATAGATAGATAGATAGATAGATAGATAGATAGATGTAGATGTAAATATGGATGGATGGATGAGATAGATAGCTAAATAATAGATAAATAGATAGATGATATAGGTGATGGATAGATAGATGATAGATAGATAGATAGATAGATAGATAGATAGATAGATAGACAGATGATAGATAGATAGATAGATAGATAGATAGATAGATAGATAGATAGATAGATATATGATAGACAGACCGACAGACAGATAGATGGATGGACGTAAGGATGGATGTATAGATGATAAATAATCCACGCTAAAGTCAAAATTAATCCAGAGAATAATCTATATATTGCATGAGTGATGGGTCCAAGGGCTGCAAACTCCAAATCACCCAGTAACTGGATTTTAGTTCAGACTTAACAAGTTGTGCGAACGAGTTTTTTTTTCCTCTACTGTATTGATTAGTGATCAATTGAAATGCTCAGTTTAACCCTGAAGATACACTGATGACAAGCAAAAGAGCTTCTCTCAGTTTAGAATCCTATTTGACTTTTGCTAGTCCACTGATTGAATTTCTTTTTATTTCATTTTATGCACCTATGCAGCGCTTAGGTCAGTGTATCTTCTTGGCATCTGGAATGGAAATTCGGCCCATGACCTTCGAAATGAGCGTCATAAAACAAAGTCATGCCTCTAAGAGGCTAGACCTCATGGAGGAGGTAAAAAAACGACCCATCCTTCATTTTAGATTGCAGGAGTCTGGGGGTCCTAACAAGCCTCTTCCAATTCTTTTTACACGGGAGGGGGGAGGGGCTAAACCAGGGGTGGGATTCAAATTTTTTAACCACCAGTTCTGTGGGTATGGCTTAGTTGGTGGGAGTGGTTTGGTGGTCATGTTATTGGGTGGGTGTGGCCAACTCAATATCACTCACAACGAGGCTGGCCTCTCATGACTGTGGGGAAGCTGCAACAGTCGTAAGTGTGAAAAATGGTCATAAGTCACTTTTTTCAGCGCCATTGTAACTTTGAATGGTCCCTCCACACAAGCAAAGTACCAGCAAAGGTGGGGAAAAAAACTCCAGAGAGGTTCCTGAGAAAGGAAGTCTAGTCCTGCCAAGAATGTAATAAGGGTTAACGGAGAGGCAGTTTCTATAAGCAACACCAGAATGTTTCCTTCCTGCCTTCCTTACAGGATTAGCCCAGTAATTTCTTCTAACAACCGGTTCTCTGAATTGCTTAGAATGTTAAAACTGGTTCTCTTTTATTTTTTTCTTTCCTCCCACTTCCCTTCCCTTCCTAACTTTTCATATTTTTTTTCCTTTTCTTTCCGGTGGTTTTAAAGAAGAGACTGGATAGCCACTGGTCTGGAATGGTCTTCGGTCTCCTTCTTGAGCAAAGAAGTTGGACTAGATCAGGGGTCGCCAACCTTTTGGACCTCAGGGACCACCAAACTCATAATTTTAGATCCCAGGGACTACTGACTGGTTCTGTGGGTGTGGCCTAATTTGTGGGTGTGGCTTGGTGGTCATGTGACTGGCTGGGCATGGCTTGTATGTAAATATTATAAATATTTATATAAATATTGAATTTTTTTAATTTTTTAAAAAGAGCAACTTTTACCCAAAATCAGGCAAAGCAGGCAGGTAGATTGAATTGCTCACATAATCATTCAGTGATCTATCTATCTGCCATCGGCTAGCTCAGTCTCTCAAATTTGTTTGCCGTGAGTCTGCACTGAATTTGCTTGCAAGCAAACCTTCAGTCCTAAGGAAGGTTCGGCTGTGCTTAAAAGCAGAGCCGAAGATCTAAAGACTAGCTAGAGAGCAAGAAATCCAACCGTTTCCTGCTTCCTAGCTAATCTAAATCTACCGGCAGAGCAGAACAGCTGATGGTCGGAAAAAGGAAAAATAGCAACTTAGCAGGCAAGTTTGCCAGGTAAGGAGTTAGTGGGCGGGAGAGTTCCTGTGAGCCATGTGGGCTGCTCAGCCTTGTGTTTCTGCGCAGCCTGGATTAATTGCTTTGGGGAGGTGCTCTGGAGGTGAGATTTCTCTGCGGCCCACCAAAATTTTCTCACGGCCCACCAGTGGGCCGTGGCCCACCAATTGGTGACTGCTGAACTAGATGACCTCCAGGGTCCCTTCCAGCTCTATTCTGATTAATTCAGAGAGCAGAATCTAATTGTAGAATTGTGCAATTCTTTATTGGCCAAGTGTGATTGGACACACAAGGAATTTGTTTTGGTGTAAATACTCTCAGTATACATAAAGAAAAGATACATTCATTAAGAATCAAGAATAATAATGATAGTCATAGGGTGCAATAAGCAATCAAGTCATACTAGGAAATAGTCAATATAAATCGTAAGGATACAAGCCAAAAAAGTTACAGTCATACAGCCACAAGTGGGAGGGGATGGGTAGCAATTGTTTTTTCTGCAGTCCTAATTATCCTCTGGTCTGTCCTGTTGGGTTGCAGAACCAAACCAGACAGTTATAGAAGTGCAGATGATAGACTCAATAATTCCTTCAGTAGAACTGGATCAGCAGCTCCTTGGGCGGTTTGAGCTTTCTGAGTTGGCGCAGAAAGAACATTCTTTGTTGTGCTTTTTTGATGACATTTTTGATGTTAGGTGTCCATTTTAGGTCATGTGTTATAGTAGAACCTAGAAATTTGAAGGTCTCTAGTGTTGATACTGTGTTGTCCAGTATTGTAAGAGGTGGTAGTATGGGAGGGTTTCTCCTAAAGTCTACCACCATTTCTACGGGTTTGAGTGTGTTCAGTTCCTGATTGTTCCGGTCACACCACGAGGCAAGTTGTACAACCTCCTGTCTGTATGTGGATTCATCTTTGTCTCGAATGAGACCAATCACTGTTGTGTCATCAGCGAACTTCAATGTTTTAACGGATGGATCGTTTGAGATGCAGTCATTGGTATAGAGGGAGGAGAGAAGTGGAGATAACACACAGCCTTGAGGGGGGGCCCTGTGCTGATTGTACAGGTATCGGATGTGATTCCGCCTAGCTTCCCCTGCCGCTTCCTGTCTAACGAAAATCAACGGTTCTCCGTACATGCTCCAAATTTCCAGCTTTTTCTAAGGCCTGGAAATAAGAAGCCAGATGCCAGACAGCCATTCCTGCCCCAAAGAAAAATTTGGGATGTTCCATTAAAGAAAAGGAACAAACTGAATATTACATGGCACGGGAATCATTTTATCAATGTGCCGGAGAATAAAAATGGAAATTAGAAAATCTAAGAAGACTAGTGAAGCATAGTAAACATGAGCATAAGAAATTGAACACGCTAAGAATTGTTTTTATAATGAGAGATATCATGTGGATGAAGTAAGAATAAAAGTCATGATATGATGGTAGTAATGAATATAGGTAGTACTAATTGGAATGGTGATTGCATAAGATATTTGTACCCAGAAGACACACCGGGTAAAGGAAAGATGGAATTGTTTATATAAAAAAAAAAAAATTTTTTTTAAATATAATGATGGAAATTGAAAGGGAGGGAAAGCGCTGTGGGGCAACCAAGAGCCCCCAGAGGTTCAAGGGAAATGGGGCAGAAGCTTTTACCTTGAGAAAAAAGTCACTTTCTCTCTCTCTCTCTCTCTCTCCCATCCTCTTTTTATGGCCTTTGATCCATAGGGAGCGTTTTTCCCCCCGTTTTTTTCGCACCCCGCAGTCAAGCATCAGTTTTAGCATGGCCTCCCCACCTCTCCTTTTGCTGTCCACGCACCTGATTGGGGGGGGGGGTCTTGGGAAAGGAGGGGAGGGAGAGAGGCCCCTCTGCCCTCCTTCCCTTCCTTTCCCCTTCCCTCCCTCGCTCAGTGAATTTCAAAAGCTTCCCAAGCAGGCAAGAATAGATGCGCAGCTGGTTGGATGCCTGTTGCCTTTCGTCTCTTGCCTTGCAGGAGATGAAATGCAACAGAATCAGAGTCATAGAATGTTGGAAGGGGGCCTCGGAGGTCATCTAGTCCAACCCCCTGCTCAAGCAGCAGGCCATTACTAAATCTTTCTTGCTTTCTCTCTTTTTTCTTTCTCTCTCTCTCTCTTTCTTTCTCTTTCTATTCTCTTTCTTTCTCTGTCTGTCTCTCTTTGTTTCCCTTTCTCTCTCTTTCTCTCCCTCCATTTCCCTTTCTTTCTCTCTCTCTTTTTCTTTCTTTCTTTCTCTTTCTCTCTTTTTGTTTCTCTTTTTCTCTCTCTGTTTCTTTCTCTGTTTCTCTTTTATTCTTTCTTTCTTTCTTTCTTTCTTTCTTTCTTTCTTTCTTTCTTTCTTCCTTTCTTTCTTTCTTTCTTTCCTCCTTTCCTTCCTTCCGTGGGAAGCAGCAGGTTGTGTCAAATACAGCCTACTTTACCCAAGCTGGGGTGTGCCCTTCCACACTTTCCCACTTGGGAAAGTGAGCAAAGGTGTGATTATGTGTGTTTTAACCCAACACCCTTTTTTTTACAGGCTGCTGGAGACAAAATGGGGAAAGGGGTGTGTGTGCCACACAGATGGTCGACCCACCAGGGACAAAAGGCTTGGAAGTGTCAATGCAGAGACTTTTGAACTGCTGATCTGTCTGCAATTCCCACGGAAAAGTCAGGGGTTCCTGAGGTGGGATGGGGGAGCTGGGGACTGGACAGAAGGAGGAGAAAGAAATCCAGGCCCCTTGGAGAATCAATCGCCTTCCCCACTTCACCACACTCCAGAGATTCAGGGCTCTTCCCTGCTTTTTTTCTGCAGCAGTTTCATCTTCAGAGGTAAACTACCCTGGAAGATGGAGGTTCCACCAAACAATCATCTCCTTGGATTAAACTTGGGGGGATAAGGAGGAGGAGGAAGAGGAGGAAGATTTAGCCTGTAAGCAACTTTAAAACAGGTGGACTTCAATTCCCAGAATTCCCCAATCAGTTGCTTAATGTCACCAAGGTTGAGAAACATTATAAAAAATAGGCCATCCTGAACGGGAATGTTCAATAGTCTGGGATTTTCTGAATAGTCTGATGCACAAATTTAAAGAAGGCATGGAAGTACCATAATAAATATTGAAACAAATTTAATAAATCAGTGGTTCTATTTGTGGGAAAATGGGCATTGATTTATTTTTAAAAAGCAGAATTAGGACCAGAGCCAAGAAACCTCTAATTTGATAAAGAGGGAAGGAAGGAAAGAAAGGAGGGAGGGAAGAAGAAAGGAAGGAAGGAAGGAAGGAAGGAAGGAAGGAAGGAAGGAAGGAAGGAAGGAAGGAAGGAAGGAAGGAAGGAAGGGAAGAAGGAAAGTGAAGGATAGGAAAGAAGGGAGGGAGGGAAGAAGGAAGGAAGGAAGAAAAGGGAAACAAGGAAGGGAAGAAGGAAAGTGAAAGGTAGGAAGGAAGAGAGCAAGGCATGGAGGAAGGAGCAGAGGAACAAAGAAAGGAAAGAAGGAAAAGGGAAAAAAGGAAGAAAGGGAAGGAAAGAAGGAGTGTGGAAGGGTAGGAAGGAAGAGAGGAAGGATGGAGGAAGGAGCAGAGGAAGGAAGGAACAAAGAAAGGAAGAAAGGGAAAGGGAAACAAGGAAGGGAAAGAAAGAAGGAGTGTGAAGGGTAGGAAGGAAGAGAGGCAGAGGAAGGAAAAAAAGAAGGAAAAGGGAAGGGAGGAAGGGAAGAAGGGAAGTGAATGGTAGGAAGGAAGAGAGGAAGGAGCAGAGGGAGGAAGGAACAAAGGAAGGAAAGAATGAAAAGGGGAGGGAGGGAGGGAGAGAAGGAGGGAGGGAAGAAGGAACCTCAAGGATGGCTCTCAAGAAAGGCGAAGTAACCCTTTCCCCTTGCCCATCTCCCAGTATCAAATTCAGATACACTGCCTTGGAACTGTGAAGCTCCATTCTGCAATTGTGACCCCCTGAGGAGCCAGATTCCTGTGAAGAGAGCAACACCACACTTGTTGAAAATGAGTCTTAAAGGTAGAAGGGAATTGCAAGGGTATGCAAAACCTCTGGTTTTTCGTGGAGGAGAGGGGGCTTGTTCTGAAGCTCGTTTCCAAAAGAGGATCTCCCCAAAATGCAGATAGGGTGGAAAGAAGGTCAAACTTCAGGAAAACAGAATAAATTCAATTGGAAGGGACCTCAGAGGTCATCTAGCCCAACCCCCCCCCTGCCCCAGCAGGTGATCCTCTATACCATCTCAGACAAATGGTTGGTCCAATCTCTTCTTAAAAAACCTTCTGGTGACCCACAATTTCTGGAGGCACTTTTCCCGTGGGATTGGGGCTGCTTGATTGATTGATTGATAGATTGATTGACGGCTGGCCAGCCGGTTGACGGAAGGGATTGAGGGACTGGGCTCCCGTGACTTCTCCAAGTTGTGGGAAAGTTCTCACCCTTTTTATTTGAAGCTGTTTTTGTGAGGTCACCCTGACACCTCCATCTTTATGGCTGCGGGGGCCTTCAGTTTCCCACAATTGGCACTCTAATAAGGGAAACCCAATAAAAGGGGATAAAAATGCAAATTCTCTCTCTCTCTCTCACACACACACACACACACACACACACACACCACTGCCTTCCAACCCTCCAGTGCTTTTGCTCATTCCAATGCAAAGATTGTGCGATGGAGCATAGGTGTGTGTTGGTCTGTCAGAAAGCATCTCCTCCAATAAATACGAGCCAGAGAGTCTGCCGGATTAGCGAGATGGACAGCTTAGAAATGTAATGAAATAAACACATTTTATTTTTTTATTTTATTCATATCCTGCCTTTATTGTAAGGCAGTGAACATATCTAACATACCTCCCTCCTCCTATTTTCCTCAGAAAAACAACCCTGTAAGGTGGGTTGGGCTGAGACAGAGGGACTGGCCCAAAGTCACCCAGTTCTAAGGTAGGACTAGAACTCCCCGTCTCCTAGTGATTGGCCCAAAGTCACCCAGCCATTTTCATACCTAAGGCTGGACTGGAACTCCCCGTCTCCTAGTGACTGGCTCAAACTTACTCAACAGCTTGTGTGACTAAGACAGGACTAGAACTTCCCGTCTCCTAGTGATTGCTCAAAGTCACCCAGCCATTTTCATACCTAAGGCTGGACTGGAACTCCCCGTCTCCTAGTGACTGGCTCAAACTTACTCAACAGCTTGTGTGACTAAGACAGGACTAGAACTCCCCGTCTCCTAGTGATTGACCCAAAGTCACCCAGCCATTTTCATACCTAAGGCTGGACTGGAACTCCCAATCGCCCGGCGATTGGCCCAAAGTCACCTAACTCCATCAGACAAGAACCTCTGCCTACCCCAGTTTCTCTGGCAGGACTAGATAGATGGACAAAACTGTCCATCCCAGGCTGACTATCTGGTTGACTGGGCAACCAGCCACCATCCTCATCATGCTCATAATGACACCTTGGATCTCAGGCACTTGTGAAAAGACTTGATGGGCTTTTGAAGCAAAAGAGGAGAGATTTAAGGCCACAATCACACTTTGAGGTGGGCATGTTATACAATGGCTGGCTGAAGGGGGTGTGGGTGCATGGGAATGGAAGGTTGGGCGAAACCACGATGGACTGACAAGGTTTAGAGCTTGGCAAACTCAGAACCAAAGGTGGGAACAAACCAGGATGAGAGCAAGCCACGGCTTAACACACACACACACCCCCAAAAAAATAATAAATAAATAAATAATGTAAGACACTTTGCAGATGCCATGTTCACTTTTAAAAAATTCCCCTGTGAAGCTGAATTCAGGGTTTCTAAACTTGGCAACTTTTGGAAAGACGGGGTCTTCCTCGCCTTCAGGCAAAGTCAAGGCATGAGGTGGAAATTCAACTGGTGGAGCTGCCTTGGACCGGCCACC